>RJWM01001552.1:0-50819 GCA_004363535.1 Dasyprocta punctata
TTTTTTTTTTTTTTTTTCCTTTCTGGTACCAGGGATTGAACTCAGGGTGTCAAGTACGCTAGGTAAGCACTCTGCCACTTGGCAATAATTCAGTTATAGGTTTACTCCCCAGCACCACCACCAAAAGAAAATGTTTATAATTGAGTTACATTTTTTGTTTCTTTCTTTTTTGGAAACAGTTTTGCTATGCAGTTCAGGCTAGCCTTAACCTCACTCTGTAATCCAGGCTAGTCTCGAACTCACAGCAATCCTCCTGCCTTGGCTTCCTCAGTACTGGGGTTATAGACATGTGCCAGTTTACATACTTTTTTTTTTGTACCAGGGATTGAACTCATGACCTCATGCTTGCCAGGCAGGCACTTGTGCCACTGAACTGTATCCTCAGCTAAATTGATTTTTTTTTTTTACATAGCACAAGTAATGAATGACAAAGACCTGAATTGTGGAACAGAAGGAAGTCAGTCTTTGGTCCCCATTACCTGTTCTTGTGTGGTATATTTTAAAAATTATCCTCAAAATGTTTTTCAGATCCTTACCTACTTAGAGCATAGTTTTGACAGTTGAACAAAGAAAATGAAAGGCTCTTAACTATTTGACATATAGACAGCTACTGGTAGAACATACTGTGATGTAGAGTGCTCAGGAACATTTGATAGATCCAGTATTTTAGTAACTTGCTTCAGAAAAACAGTCTAGCTGGGCTTAGTGGCACATAACTAATTGCAACTACATGGGAGGCTGAAGCAAAGGCGATCATAAGTTTGAGGCCAAGCTGGCCAACTCAGTGATGATTGGTCTCAAAACCAGTTTGTTTTTCAAGATAGGATCTCAGGCTGGTCTTCTTTTTTTTTTTTTTAGTATTGGGAACTGAACTTACAACCTGGCACCTGCCAGGCAGGCGCTTATGCCATTGAGCTAAATTCTCAGCCTTATTTTTTGAGACAGTGTCTTACTATGCAGTTCAGGCTGGCCTTGAACTCACTTTGTAGCCCAGGCTGGTCTCAAACTCACAATTATCCTCCTACCTCAGCCTCCTGAGTGCTGGGATTAAAGGCATGCGCCACCACACCTGGCTTCTGGCTGGTTTTGAATGTGTTACATAGCCCAGGAAGGCCTTGAAATCCTGGAGATTCGCCTCCCTCCACCTCCTGAGTGTTGGGATTACAGGGTTTACAGGGTGTGTACCACCACATTCAGTCTGAAAATAGAAAGTTTTTTTTTCTTTTTTGAGACGGGCTCTCACCATGTAGTTCAGGCTTTCCTTGAACTCACTGTGTAGCCCAGGCTGGCCTCCTACCTCAGTCTCCCACATGCATGTGCCACCATGTCTGGCCCAATGACAACAATTTTAAGAAGGGCTAAGGATGTCGCTCAGTGGCAGGAGTACTTGCCTAATATACCTCAGGTCATGGGTGGTCCAATATTCAGTGCTTGGTAAGAAAAACAAAATTTTTTTTTCTTTTTTGCATAGCTAGGGAATATATTTAGCTGTATGTATCAGAAAACTTAACATAGTTGGCAAAAGTTTATTGTTGCATAACATGAAGTCAGTAGTCAATTCAGAGTTGATGTGTTAAAAAAAAAAAACAGTTGATGTAGCAGCTTACAGTAGAACTCCTGACCTCTATTTTTTTTTTTTTTTTTTTTTTTTTTTTTTTTTTTTTTTTTTTGAGGCACCAGGGATCAAACTCACAGCTTCACGCCTGCCAGACAGGCGCTTACGCCACTGAGCCAAACTCCCGGCCCTAGTTTTTCAGTTTTTCAAAGCAGGGTTGCACTATGTAGCTCAGGCTGGCCTTGGCTCGCATTGTAGCCCAAGTGGGCCTCGAGCTCACAACACTCCTCCTACCTCAGCCTCCTGAGTGCTGGGATTAAAGGCGTGCGCCACCATGCCCGGAGTCCTGACCTCTTGTAGTTTTATTCTTTTTTTTTTTGCGGCATCGGGGATTGAACTCATAACCTTGCGCCTGTCAGACAGGCTCTTAAGTCACTGAGCCAAACTCCTGGCCCTGGTTTTTTTGAGGCAGGGTCGCACTGTGTAGCTCATGCTGGCCTTGTGCTAGTGTTGTAGTCCAAGCCGGCCTTGAACTCATAACGCTCTTCCTACCTCAGCCTCCCAAGTGCTGGGTGTAGTTTTATTCTTAATGTACAACAGTGTCATGCTTGCAAGAAGAGCTGCTTCATTTCTGGTCATTATACATTATACCCTCTTTTTAGACAGGATAAAGATTGGGGGAATGAAGTTTGATTAAAGGAGGAAAAGGCCTAGTATTTTTTTCTTTCTTTCTTTCTTTCTTTTTTTTTTTAATTTGATACTATCGATTATACCCAAGGCCTACTCTCTGAGCTATATCTCCAGCCACTTTTTTTTGTTTTTGTTTTTGTTTTTTTTGGTCTTTTCGAGATAGGGTTTCACTATGCAATTCAGACTGGCCTTGAATTCACTTTGTAGTCCAGGCTAGCCTTAAACTCAAAGTGATCCTCCTGCCTCAGCCTTCTGAATGCTGGGATTACAAACATGTGCCACCACGCCTGACCATTAGCTCTATTTTTTTTTTTTTTTCCTAAGACAAAGTCTCATTATCTAGCTCAAGCTGTCCTTGAACTTATTATGTAGTTCAGGTAGGCCTCAGACTCAGGGTGAGGAGATTGTCCTGCTTCAGTCTCCCAAGTGCTGGGATTACAGGCATTTACCACCATGTCTGGCTCCCAGGCCTCTTTTTAAAGTTTTTGAAACAGTCTGGGTAAGTCAGTAGTTTGCTCAGGTTAGGCTCAAATTTAGGATCTTTGTCCCTCAGGCTCTCAGGGATTATATGCATGTTCTGCCACACCTTGCCAGCCTGGTCTTTCTTATTTATTTATTTATTTATTTTTTTTGCAGCACCGGGGATTGAACTCACAACCTCGCGCCTGCCAGGGCAGGCGCTTAAGGCACTGAGTCAAACTCCCAGCCCTAGTTTTTTGAAGCAGGGTCGCACTATGTAGCTCAGGCCGGCCTTGTGCTCGCGTTGTAGCCCAAGCGGGCCTCGAACTCACAACGCTCCGCCTACCTCAGCCTCCCGAGTGCTGGGATTAAAGGCGTGCGCCACCACGCCCGGCTTGGTCTTTCTTATTTAAAGGTCTATCCTAGTCACACATGGTGGCATAAATCTGTAATCCTAGCACTGGTAGGATGGGGCAGGAGGATCATAGATTCCAGCCCCGCCTGGGCAGCTTAGTGACTTAGACCTCATCTCCAAATAAAAATAAGGAAAAAAATGATATGTAAGTCTGTGCAGAAGGCTTTTTTTTTTTTGACACAGGGTCTCACTATGCAATTCATGCTGGCCTTGAGTTCACTTTGTAACCCAGGCTGGTCTCAAACTTGCAACAATCCTCGAGCCTCAGCCTCCCAAGTGCTGGGATTACAGACATGTGCCACAGTGCAGAAGTCTTGTGTTCAGTCCCCAGTGACAAAGCAAGAAGTTTAGTGGCAGTGGACGCCAAATATGTGACAATCAGAAATGTGTCCTGACATTGCCAGCTGTCTCCTGTACAGCAAAATAACTCTAGGTCTAACTTAGCTCACGGGTAAATTTTGTCATATGTAAATTTTATCTCAATAAATGATTTTTCAGGAAAAAAGTTATTGGTCACTTTTGGAAGGTTGTTTGTATGTATGTATTTATTTGGTCCTGGGTATCAGACTCATGACCTCAAGCTTGCCAGGCAGGGACTTGCACCACTGACCTAAATCTGTGGCCC
Source organism: Dasyprocta punctata (assembly GCA_004363535.1). Lineage (NCBI taxonomy): Eukaryota > Metazoa > Chordata > Mammalia > Rodentia > Dasyproctidae > Dasyprocta > Dasyprocta punctata. Next base: position 3,745 of record RJWM01001552.1, read on the forward strand.
GGAAGATTGTTTTTAAAACTGATAATTAGCATTAAGCATTTATTCTCTCTCCTGTGTTAATTTTACCTCACAATAACAAAGTAGTTGGTATTTGTTTGTTTGATTTTTGAGACGAGGTCTCACTATGTAGTTTAGGTTGGCCTTGAACTAACTGTGAGCCTAGGCTCCTGAGCAATCCTCTGTGAGCAGCCCTCCTGCCTCAGCCTCCCAAGTACTGGATAACAGGTGTGCACCACCATGCCTGGCCAAGTAGTTGATATATGGATGAATTTTTTGGCAGTGTATTTTAATACTCCCAGTGGTCTATTTCTCTGTCACTAATGGTAGTTTCAACCAAGCACAGTGACACATGTCTGTGGTTCCAGATACTCAAAAGGCTGAGGCAGGAGGGTCAAAGGTCCAAAATCAGCAGAGACAACTTACTGAGAACCTGTCACAGAAATAAAAATTAAAGGGCTTGAGAGACATAGCTTAGTGGCAGAGTATGTAATAAGCTCTATGCATCAGTGCCAAACTTGGGAAGAAAAAAATAGTATAATTCATCTAGTCTCTTTTCCTTTTCTGATTTTCTACTTCTGATTGACTTTGGACTAGGAAATCAGATTAGTAAAGTTATTATTTAAAAGAATAAAAGGTCAAACATGGTATTGCATGCCTGTATGCCAGAAGCTGAGGCAGGAGGATTGCCATGAGTTGGAGGCCAGCCTGAACTACATAGCAAGGCCCTTTTTTTGTTTTATTTTATTTTATTTTTTTTTTTGCAAGACCCTATTTTAAGAAACCAAAAAAAGCCAGGTGTAGTGCCACACTTCTGTAATCCCAGTACTTGGGAGGTTGAGCCAGGAAGGTTGCCATCAGTTCAAGGCCAGCATAGACTACACAGCGAGATTCTGGCTCCAAAAAAAGGCTGGGCTGCCACTCAGTTCATAGTCCCTGGATTCGGTCCTCAGTACCACAAAAAATAATAAAAAATTTAAAAATCTATATAGGGTATAGTGAGAGTACATATTTGTGAAGCTTTTCTTTTCATTTATGTGTGTGTAATAGATTACAGAGTTGAAAGTGTTTTTTGTTTTGTTTTTTTTGGCGGCACCAGGGATTGAACTCACAACCTCGCGCCTGTCAGGTGCTTAAGTCAATGAGCCAAACTCCCAGCCCTGGTTTTTTGAGGCAGGGTCGCACTGTGTAGCTCAGGCTGGCCTTGCACTGGCGGCGTAGCCCAAGCCAGCCTCGAACTCACAATGCTCCTCCTACCTCAGCCTCCCGAGTGCTGGGATTAAAGGCATGCATCACCACGCCCGGCTCAGAGTTGAAAGTTTTAAAAACACAGGCCATGAACTTTGTCGCATTTATTTAATAGTTTGCCCAGGAAATAAATTAGGTGATTTACTCAAATCTACCTCCTCTTTCTTTCTTTCTTTCTTTCTTTCTTTCTTTCTTTCTTTCTTTCTTTCTTTCTTTCTTTCTTTCTTTCTCTCTTTCTCTCTTTCTCTCTTTCTCTCTTTCTCTCTTTCTCTCTTTCTCTCTTTCTCTCTCTCTCTCTTTTTCTCTTCTCTCTCTCTCTCTCTCTCTCTCTCTCTCTCTCTTTCTTCCTTCCTTCTTTCCTTCCTTCCTTCCTTCCTTTGATTGCTGTAGTGCCAGTTACTGAACACTGCCTCATTGCATGTTAGGAAGCGCTATATCACTAAACTTTTTTAAAAATTTTGTTTTGTTTCAGACAGGGTCTTGCTGTGTAGTTCAGGCTGGCTTTAAACTCACTTGTAGCCCAGGTTAGCCTTGACTCATGGCACTCCTCCTGCCTCATCCTCCCAAGGTTGGATTACATATGTTCAACACCATTTCTTACTACAGTTTATTTTTGTTTGTTTGTTTTTTTTTTGCGGCACCGGGGATTGAACCCACAGCCTTGCGCCTGCCAGGGCAGGCGCTTAAGGCACTGAGCCAAACTCTATGCACTATGTAGCTCAGGCCGGCCTTGCGCTCGCGTTGTAGCCCAAGCCGGCCTCGAACTCACAACGCTCCGCCTACCTCAGCCTCCCGAGTGCTGGGATTAAAGGCGTGCGCCACCACGCCCGGCTACTACAGTTTATTTTGAGTCAGGGTCTAACTCAGTTGTCCGAGTTGGTCTGAAACTTGTAATCCTCCTACTTCAGTCTCTGAGTAGTGCCATCCCAGTAAATTCCAATGAGTGGCTAGGGTGAAGCTCATGGATAAAAGCTTGTGCTTAGCTCGGGTGAGGCACCAGGTTCAATCCTCAGCACCATATTAGCAAGGAAAACAGGCAAATGCCATTAGCCAGTATAATAGGATTTCAGTTTGGTAATTTCTTCCTAGCATTCTGAAAAGCCTGCAGTCCCAAATTAAAATTTTCCTGGGGAGGATAGCTAGCTATACAGAATTAATTTAGACCTCAGGCCTTCTCATGTCAGAATTTATAATACTAAGAGCTGTGAATAAAGCTCAGTGGTATAAGCACCTCCCTGGCAAGCACAAGGTCCTGAGTTCGATCCCTGGTACCTAAAAAACAAACAAACAAAAAAAAGGAATTTATAATACTATAAATATGTGCGATTTCAAAATGGCTTTGATTCATTTCAGAAAATTTCCCTTCTATACATGTGCCCTTTAAACTTTCTCAGGTTTTGTAAAGTTTCTAGTTTAGGATTCCCCCCGCCCCGGGATCGAACTCATAACCTCGCACCTGTCAGACAGGCACTTAAATCACTGAGCCAAACTCCCGGCCCTGGTTTTTTGAGGCAGGGTCGCACTGTGTAGCTCAGGCCGGCCTTGCGCTCAAGTTGTAGCCCAAGTTGGCCTTGAACTCACAACGTTCCTCCTACCTCAGCCTCCCGAGTGCTGGGATTAAAGGCGTGCACCGCCATGCCCCACGAGTTTAGGATTCTTTAAAGTGGCTGGAAGCCAGGCGTGTTAACACATGCTTGCTGGTAGTTTGATGCCAGCCTGGGCCACATAGTAAATTCAAGGGCATCCTCTACTTCAAAGGGAGATCCTGTCTTGATAAATGAAAAGAATTAAGTGGCTGGTGCTGGACTTGTTGTTGCACACCTGTAATCCCAGCACTAGAGAGGCTGAGGCAGGAAAATTACCTCAAGTTCGAGGCCAGCCTGGGCTACATAGTGAGTTCAACACCAGCAAGAACCTGTCTCAAAAAGTAATAGTCAAATAAAGTGGCCAGGTGTGGTGGTGCAATATAATTCAGTTATGGCAAACCTATGGCAAACGGCCTTCTGCAGCACACATCTCATAGGTTCACCTGCACTATAAGTCTGGTACTCAGGAAGACTAAGGCAGGAGGTTTGGGAGTTCTAGCCTATTGTAGGCAACATAGCAACCTGGTGAGGCCTTGTCTAAAAAATAACAGGCCAGGTATGTAGTTCAGTATGAAAGTCTTGGGTTCAGTTCTCAGTACTGCAAAAATAAACAAAATAATTAATTCTTTATAGACTTTTTGGAGACTGTGTCTCACTATACCCTCAGGCTGGACTAGAACTCGTGATCCTCCTGCCTCAGCCTCCCAAGTGCTGGGATTACCCACATGCATCCAACTCTAAAGTCTTATTTGCAGTCACTTCCATGATATTTTAGCTCTGGAGATAGTTGAGAATGAATAAAGGTTTTTGGACATGTTTCTGTAGCAGTATATAGCTCTATCCACCCCAGCCTGCTGTCTCATTCTTTTTAATCACTGCTCAATAGTCCATTGGAAAAGTTTGTCATAATTTACTTAACTATTTTCTTCAAGGAAATTTGAAACATTTTGAAAATATTTCCAGTTTTTTCTTATTATACAACTGCAGAAAGTATAATTGTTTTACTGTCTTTGTATAGTTGGGTGTATATCCATAGGTTAGTGCTTACTGAAAGTACATGTGTGTCTACAATTTCAAAAAGTTACATTTAGCCGGGCGTGGTGGCGCACGCCTTTAATCCCAGCACTCGGGAGGCTGAGGTAGGTGGAGCGTTGTGAGTTTGAGGCCAGCTTGGGCTACAACACGAGCGCAAGGCCGGCCTGAGCTACGTAGTGCGACCCTGCCTCAAAAAACCAGGGCTGGGAGTTTGGCTCAGTGCCTTAAGTGCCTGTCCTGGCAGGCGCGAGGTTGTGAGTTCAACCCCCAGTGCGGCAAAAAAAAAAAAAAAAAAGTTACATTTAGTCAGGCATGATGGCGCTTGCCTTTAATCCCAGCACTTGGGAGACTGAGGTAGGAGGAGCATTATGAGTTTGAGTTTGGCTCAGTGGCTTAAGCACCTGTCTGGCAGGTGCGAGGTTGTGAGTTCGATCCCCATGCCACCAAAAAAAAAAGTTGTATCCACTGGTATGTATTTTAGTGGTAGAGTGCTTGCTGGCATGTGCAAGGCCCCGGGTTCCAATGCTGGTACTACACACACACACACAGGTTGTGTGAATTTATTACTCTATATTTAAAAGAGTCTATTCCCCTGTACCATGTATTACCAAGGCTGTTAACTTGTAATAAGTGAAAAGTTAGAAATTCCTTATAGAGTTGTTTTTAAAATTATGAAAGTGGCTTTGGTTCTGTTTTGGATAATTAATTACCTAGCATGTGAGGTCCTTGGTTCGATCCCTATTCTCCCAATAAATATCGAATGAGATTGTTCAGATCTTCGTATGCCCGCTGGCTCTTTAGATTTTCAATGCAAGATTTCAGGTGTGAGTGTTATTATTTGAACATGGCTTTAGAACTTTGAAGAGACCCAGGCACGGCAGTCAGCACCTTTAGTCTCAACTGCCTGTGAGGCTGTGGTGGGAGTCACTTGACCCTGGAGTTTGAGGCCAACCTGATCTATGTGGTGAGATCCTGTGTCCAAAGACAAATATGTGAAGAGATGGTATTATGAGTGTGAAGTGCCACTGAGATGCCTGTGCAGTCAGGTCTTTACCACTTTGTACTTTGACCCCTTTTTCTTTTAATTTTAGGTGATCACGGAGCTCAGCTCGGCCTCCATGGAGCAGGTGGTGATGGAATGCATGATGATACAGCTGGTGGAGAGGAAGGAGAGAACAGCCCAGATCCACAACCCCAAGCTGGTCGGAGGACCCGGCGGGAGGCATGCACCTGTCCTTACTGTAAAGACAGTGAAGGAAGGTGAGTTGACCCAGTAGACTCTTCTTAGTGTAAAGAAAACTAAAGAACTTGTAGGTAAGAGGAAAAGGGGTGATTTTTTTTTTCTTTTGTCTTTTTGAGACAGGGTCTTGCAGTTCAGGCTGGTGTTGAGCTCACTTTGTAGCCCAGACAGGTCTTGAACTTGCATTGATCTTCCTGCCTCAGCTTCCCAAGTACTGGAATTACAGGTGTGTGCCACACCTGACTTGAGGGGTAATTTTTGAATATTTAAATTCAGGACCAGGCTTAGAGACACATACCTATAATCTGAGCTATTCAAGAAGGTGAGACAGGAGGATTGGAAGTTTGGGATCAGCCGAGCAGTTTAGGGGGATTCTTTCTCAAAGTAAATTTTTAAAAATGGGCTAACCATTCAGGAGGCTGAAGAAGAATTAGGAGTTTAAGGCCAGCTCTGACTACATTGAGATTCTGTCTCAAAAAATAAATACAGTGGATCCTTGGTTTAAGAATTCAGTTCATTCCTGAGGGCTGGTTGTAATTTGTCAGTTGAAGGCTCAGGCTGCTCTACACAGCCTTCAAAGATTGTCCTGTATACTGGCAGACCTCAGTGACCTTAGAGAGACATTGGCCTAGGATTTCTCAATTAACCCCATACAGAAAAGAATGTTGTAATGTTTCTTCCAGAGCTCCTTAAGGGTTAAATCTATATCTGAAACCATCTGGAAGCACAAGTGACTGGCATTCAGGTCATAACTCAAGACTTGGGTTGTAAGTTAAAACTAAAATTCTAGTCATTATTCGTGTGTCAGGCCATTCATAACTTGAGGATCCACTGTAAATAAAAAGAGAGTTGGGGATGTACCTCTGTGGTAGAGCCCTTGCGGTTGTTCCACTATACCACAGCATGAATAAAGGGAGGAAGAGAGGAAGTAAGGATTGGCTGGGGATATAGCTTAGTGGTAGAGTTTACCTTGGTTTAACCTCCAGCATCACACACACACACACACACACACACACACACACACACACACACACAAATAATAATCTTACTATAGACAGAAAATTCTTCTATGGAGGAATCTAAACTGTCCTGCAGAGCAGAGTTCTGACAGATTTTTCCTTAGTAGCACCTGTTTATCTCTGGCAAGTTATATTCTTTTCCTTGAAGTCACTGCTTTTGAAATAGAGTAGAGCTGGGCATGGTGGTGCATGCCTGTAATCCCAGCACTTAGGAGGCTGAGGCAGGAGGATTGCTGTGAGTTTGAGACCAGCATGGGCTCCAAAGTGAGCTCAAGGGCAGCCTGAACTGCGTAGCAAAACCGTATAAAAAGACAAAAAGAAAAAGGAAAAAAGCTTGAGAAAATAGAAAAGTCACTTACTCTTTTAGGTGCCTTTGAAGAAGTCTCAAATGTTGTCTCAATAAAATAAGCACAAAAACAGAAAATAAGCAAAATAACAAGAAAATAATTTGAGTTTAATAACAAGTTATCCTGTGTTACACAGGAAAAGTGATGAGCTGTGAAGTCAGAAGCACTGAATATAGGACTGGGAGTTTGACTCAGTGGCTTAAGTGCTGGCCTGGCAGGCGTGAGGTTGTGAGTTTGATCCCCAGTGCCACAAAAAAAAAGAAGAAGAAGAAGAAGAAGAAGCACTGAGCATAGTAAATGTAGCTCTTAACAAAGCTTCAAGTGGCAGTTGTTCATTTTTGAAGGGGGTTCTCAATTCTACCTAAGTATGACTTCACTTCTGTTACATTGTTTTCCTCTGCTCATGTGTGCTATTCATATGTGCTGTTAAAACCCAAGAAAATTCCCTCTTAGAAGTTTCTCCAGTGTCCATTGGGGATGACACATGGAAGAAACTGATTTGTCAAATAAACAATTGAGAACTGATTCCTGAGAGGAACTTGGGTTCTGCTCTGTATAGGAATTTTTTTTTTTTTTTTTTTTTTTGTACCGGGGATCAAACTCACAATCTCGCGCCTGCCAGACAGGTGCTTACACCACTGAGCTAAATCCCTGGCCCTGTTTTTTGAGACAGGGTCTCACTATGCAGTTCAGACTGGCCTTGAACTCACTTTGTAGCCCAGGCTGGTTTCAAACTCAGAATGATCCTCCTGCCTCAGCCTCCGGAGTGCTGGGATAGGAATTCTTTTTTTCTTCCTTTCTTCCTTCATTTAATTAGGATCCTTGTCACTTCACCCCAGCTCTTTTTTTTTTTTTTTTCCGAGATAGGGTCTTGCTGTATTACCCAGGCTGGCCTAAAACAACGGGGCTCAGTGGATCTTCCTGCCTCATCCTCTTGGGTAGCTGAGGCTGCAGATACATGCCATCAAATCTGACTCTTAACTTTTATCCAGCCCATTCTTATTTTTTTTGACATCCCTGATACTGCTATAGCTGTTCAACTTTTAAAATCTATAATGTAGCCGGGTGTGGTGGCGCACACCTGTAATCCCAGCACTCGGGAGGCTGAGGTAGGCGGAGCGTTGTGAGTTCGAGGCCGGCTTGGGCTACAACGTGAGCACAAGGCCGGCCTGAGCTACATAGTGCGACCCTGCCTCAGAAAACTAGGGCCAGGAGTTTGGCTCAGTGCTTTAAGCGCCTGCTCTGGCAAGCGCGAGGTTGTGAGTTCAATCCCCGGTGCCGAAAAAAAATAAAATAAAATAAAATAAGACAAAATAAAATCTATAATGTGTGACTCTTGACTGTTAATCTAAGAGAAAAATTTTATTTATTTAGTTTTTTTTTGAGACAGGATCTTGCTACACAGTTCAGGCTGGCCTGGAGCTCAGTTTGTAGCCCAGGCTGGTCTTGAATTCTCAACAATCCTCTTGCCTCAGCCTCCCAAGTGCTAGGATTACAGGCATGTGCCACCATGCCCAACTGCAAAGTTCTATAATTATAAAATATCCATGCTATATTTTCTTTTAATATTCTCTACCAGTTCAATCCCCGGTGCCACAAAAATAAATAAATAAAGATTCTCTTACCAGTTACGTGCCTGCCTGACAAGCACAAGGTTGTGAGTTTGATCCCTGGTACCACCAGAAAAAAAAAATTTTTTTTTTTCTACCAAGACCTTAAAAGGATAGATCCTATGTTCATCGAGTTAGTCTCTAGCCAACAATTTCATCATGTCATCCTGTGGAGTGGTACACATTTATAATTCCAGCACTTTGGGAAGTTGAGGCAGAAGGATCACAAATTCCAGCTGGATGTGATGACTCATGCCTGTAATCCCAGCACTCAGAAGGCTGAGCCTGGAGGATTCTCAAAAGTTGGAGGCCAGCCAGGGCTACATAAGCAAGTTTAAGGCCCACCTGCACTACATAGCAAGATTCTATTTCAAAAGAAATAAAGTTCCAGCTCAGATTTAGAAATTTAGTGAGACCTATCTGAAGAAAAAAAAAAAAGATTGGGGACTAGTTTAGTGGGAAGTCTCTAGGCTCAACCCCCATTACTGCAAAAAGAGAAGAGGGAGGAGAGAAGAAAGGAAAGGAAGAAACATCACCATGTCATTGTTTCTTTTGGGAAGAAGTTGGGTGAAAGTGAAACATCTGAGAAAAATACAAAAACATACTTCCAAACTTCACAAGTCACCATAAGACTGATCATCGTCTCTTTAAACATACAATGATGTTAATTAAGGACAAGAGAACAGTAGAGAGCAAACCTAAAGTTTGAGTTTGGGGAAATGTAGGCCTGAGTTTGATCCCCAACATGGAAAAAAAAAAAAAGGAACTAGAATCAGCTATAAATGTGTCCTTTTTTTCTTCGGTTTGGTTTGGTTTGGTTTTTTGTGAGACAGGGTCTGGCTGTGTGGTGCAGACTGGCCTTGAGCTCACTAGTCCAGGCTAGCCTCAAACTCACAGAGATCTTTCTGCCCCAGCCTCTTGAGTGCTTGGATTACAGGCATGTTCCACCATGCCTGGCACAAACTTACTTATTTTTAAAAAGATTTCTTTATTTTGTATGATGGCACATGCCTGTAATCCTGGCACTCCAGTGGCCAAGACAAGAAGATCGCCACAAGTTCAAGGTCAGGCTGGGCTACAAAGTGAGTTCAAGACCAGCCTGTACTACAAAGTGAGACCTTGTCTCTAAAAAAATCCAATCAATCAGTAAGTAAGTAAGTAAATTAATTAATTAATTAAAGTAAGTTCGGGATCTGGGCATAGTGGTGCACACCTGTAACCCCAAATTTCAGGAGGCTGAGGCAGGAGGATCAAAACCCCAGTCAAGTGTGCTGGCACATGCCAGTAAATCTAGCACACAGGAACTTGAGGCAGGAGGATCAACACAGTTGAGACCAGCCTGGGATACATAGTGAGCTCAAGGCCAGCCTGAACTACATAGCAAGACCCTATCTCAAAAAATCAAAAAAGAATAAAGAGTTCAACCCCAGCCTGGGCTACATAGTGAGTTCAGGGCAAAATGGACTACATAGTGAGACTGTGTCTCAAAAAATGGGAGGGAGGGAGGAAGGAAAGAAGGAAGGAGTAAGCAAGCTGAGGGTCTGAGATTGTGGTCATAGGTCAGTGGTAGCGCACTGATCTAGTATGCATAAATCCCTGGATGCCCTCCCCAGCACTGGAAAAACTAAAGATTAGGTTAGTTTCAAGTGGATTAGGTAATTACTATTGATACATTGTGGTTCTTTAATTTCTCTCTCCAGAGTGAGTAACAGTGTGTTGTAACTTTTAGGGGCTCTGGGGATCCTGGCAAAAAGAAGCAGCATATTTGCCACATCCAAGGCTGTGGCAAAGTGTACGGCAAGACCTCACATCTGCGGGCACATTTGCGTTGGCATACAGGCGAGAGGCCATTCATGTGTACCTGGTCATACTGTGGGAAACGGTTCACACGTTCGGATGAGCTACAGAGACACAAGCGCACACACACAGGTGAGCAAGAGAGTAGGGAAAAGAGAAATAACAAGGAAGGAGCCGGGTTTCAAGGAGGGCTAATGACCCCATTACTTTTCTTTTCTTTTCTGTTTTTTTTTTTTTTTTTTTTGTGGCACTGGGGATTGAACTCACAACTTCGCGCCTGCCTGACAGGCACGTAAGCTGCTGAGCCAAACTCCTGGCCCTGACCCCATTACTTTTCTTAGTCTCTGTCTTGCCTACTTTTCTGCAAAGTTCTGCTGTCCTTGCAGAATGTTCTGCAACCTTTATCTGAGTTGTTTTCCCCAAACAAAAAAAGGACTAACCAGATTGTTCTTGTTCCTTAACATCTTCTAATAATGTAGTTGGAAGGTGGTACGTTACACAGGGTATCGCACTTCCTGACATGTCAGCTTCTTATCTTCTTTCTATTCCCAGGTGAGAAGAAGTTTGCCTGTCCTGAGTGTCCTAAGCGCTTCATGAGGAGTGATCACCTGTCAAAACATATCAAGACCCACCAGAATAAAAAAGGAGGCCCAGGTGTAGCCCTGAGTGTGGGCACTTTGCCCCTGGACAGTGGGGCAGGTTCAGAAGGCAGTGGCACTGCTACTCCTTCAGCCCTTATTACCACCAATATGGTAGCCATGGAGGCCATTTGTCCAGAGGGAATTGCTCGTCTTACCAACAGTGGCATCAACGTCATGCAGGTGGCAGATCTGCAGTCCATTAATATCAGTGGCAATGGCTTCTGAGATGAGGCACCAGGGCAAGAGACATATGGGCTAATACCCATCAACGTTGGGATGCAAGTTAGCATGGGTCCAAGAGACATGTGGGAAAGAGAGCCATGAGGCATTAAAATTCATGGTGGTGGGAATTGGGGGAGAGATACAAGAGAAGAGATGGGGTCCTGGAACCCATCTATATCATCAGTGCCTCCTTGAAGGTGGAAAACATTAGTGAAAATTCTGTTGGTGCCATCCTTTGATGAGCATTTGTTTGATCCCAGTTTCTTCTTACACTTCTTACCCTACCCCCTGCCTTCCTATGTTCCTCTTCTCAGCTCTCCCATGGTGGATTCCCCCCTTTCCTAAAGCCATCATGCCTTGATAAATATATATGATCATTGAAATACTTTTTAACAAAAAACAGATTCTATATTATATATATATATATATAAAGATATATTGAGATGCATTCATAGGGGTTGGCTGGGAGGAGGAAGGAGACCATTCTGTGATCAAAGTACTTTGGTCATTTTTTTTTTTTTTAATATATATATATTGCCTTATTTCCCTATGGCTGAGCCTTGTTGTGACACATCAGGCTTTTCTCTAGATGTTGTCTTGGCTTCCCACCAGAGTAAGCATTCATATGCTATGCTTTTAGTTTATATATACAGTACATACATAATGGTTTTCCTTTCTTAATTTTGTCTTTTTTATTTGGGATCAGCTTCTTGCACTCCTTTCCTGGCTCAACCCTTTCTGTCTTCCCTTCTCTCACCTAATCACTTCATGTTTTGTTTTTGGCAGTGATCCCTGGGTAAGGCACTTCTGTCAGTCTTTATAAGACCTTAGTCCCAGCAGTAGAGTGGAAAACCTTAAAGCCCAGTCTGGTGCTTGAAATAACTGTGGAGGGAATGTTCAAAATACTAATGACGCAGGCACCTTGGTGCTGGAGAGTCAAAGGCATCTCCCTTAATGAGCTTCTGTAAACATTAAGAGCTAGAAGTCTTTCTGTAGAAATGTACAAGAGTTTCTTTGAAGGGAATAATCTGGGATCTGTTTGTATAAACTACCAAAAATGGTCAACTAGGTAAGGACTTAAAGTGAGAAAAAGATGTGGTCAGAAGAGGAAATGACTGGTAGTTGGGTTCAGGAGTAACTGGACTATTTAGACTTTGTTACCATAGTCTTCCAAGGTAGCTCTAAGCTTGATAAATGGGCTTCTGAGTTCACACTTTTTGAAGGGAAGTACACTTCCTCCTTTGAACATCCCCAGTAGTTTGTTTCCAATTGTTGAAGAGCATCAGTCAATGGATCTGTTCCAGGTTTCCATTCTGCAGAACTCCAGAGCATTGCTAATGGCAAGACAGTGTCTTTATGATTTTTTTCCCCCAATACTCTTCCTTGTATGTACTTGGGTGTTTCGTAAGGGAAAAGGAAGCACATGATCATGGGAATGATAGCCCAGAACAAAAAGAAATCTTGTCTTACCACTGTGGTTTATAGGAGAGATTGGGAGAAATCATCCTGCTTTCTCCATGTTCTGATTCCAGAAGAGACTGATCCAAAAATTGTAGCGGCAGGGAACTCTCAGTGCATTTGATACTGAGATTTAAATGAAACCAGAATTGTCCTCAAGGCCCAGCCATTAAAAACATTGTCTCTCTTGACTTTCTGGTATCTTAGAGAGCTTCTCACTGTGAGGAAGTGTTGAAATGGCTGTGTGGATGTGTGTAATCTGTTAGGTTGGGGATAGGTTTTCTGTTAGCCAATAATAAGAGAGACCTGCAATAAAAAATTACCCTGATCTGACAGAAAGTGAAGTGTTTGTGCATGACTGTGTGTGTGAATGAATGTATATTCATGCCTGTATATATCTATATACAGATGAGAAACTATATTTGAAATTGTTAGAAAATAAATTCAGATCAAAATGGCTTTAGGCCATTACCTAGAAGTCTCTTTTAAAACCTAGGTATGTTCCTGAGGTCATTTCTCTGCTTATGGTAAAACAGTTGCAATTATGAATGGGGGATATTCTATTGCACTTTCTGAAGAAGAAACTATTTTTGTGTTTGAAAGTAAAATGAACATCCAGATATATAGCAGAGTCCTTGTTCTAAAGGCTTTTTATTTTGGCTACAAAGAGATGATGCTGTGGTTCTACTATACCTTTTATATAAAATCCAACCAAATTAAGTTTTGGATAAGTTTGTATTGATGTCAACCTGAAATATACATAGCTATTAACAATAGCCACCCCACGTGGTCCTTTCTCTGCAGATGTAATACTGTTTTCAACACTCAGGAATTATTGCAAGGAAACTTTCCCCAGATCAATTTCTATTAATGATGAAATAAAAGTCACCTGTGTCCAGCCACCATCCCACCCTTATTCCACTGAAAAAAGAACTCAAGAGATTGTTATTTTATGTCTGTAATCATGTATTTTGACATCTTTTGGAGGAACAGGGCAGGATGACTCACTGGAATTGGCAGTATTTTGCTAGAGTGTTTCAAGGAATTGAATCTTCTGCAGTATGAAATTATTAGATACAAAGTAGCTTAATGATGCTGAGAACTAAGATTTTATATAACCTTATTTGATGGTGTTTCTTGAGTGAAAAGCTGTTGGTTTATCCTCCACACTCCCTTCATTAGCCTGACCATAAGTGAATTTACTGTATCTACAGTACTTTCCTATAAAGGAAGCTCCAGATTTAGTATATTCTTTAGCCCCAAAATGGAAGCAGCTTCTGTTTCTGTATCAGCAGCAGTGAGTCACTCAGTCTTCCCATGGGAAGTTAGGAGGCTACATTCCTTGAGTCAGGAGCCTATTACTGAAAATCTCCTTTCCCTGACCCTCTTTGGCCATATGCATATTGATTCTGAAATTTTTTCATGAATTTAAATTTTTTTAATGATCAAAGCTTGCAGGGTGGGGGATGACCAGGAATAGTAATACTACAACATTCATTTCCTTGTCCTTTCAAGATGCCCATTCACATTCATCTGCTTATCATTTGACCCTCTTAACTTTTTACACGAAGAACAACAAACACCATTTTCCTTCAGGGACCTCCCGGCTGGCACACTGTGGGTGCTGTATAGAATACAATTTAATGAATATTTCTCAGCCTGGTTTAAGAATAAATAGAACTTTTGATCCCAGAAGTGTAAAGACTAAAGTATGGGATAAAGATTATGATTGGGGGAGGGTTGGAGACAAAAGCTGTAAATTAATATGGCTGATTTATTTCTACTATATACATATATATATATATTATTTGCTTTTGTACATCCTATATAGGAAACTAAGCATTGTATTTTTTTTAACAAATCTGAGAAAGCACTATGAACTGCAGGTGTTTGACTTTCAGAATATATTTTGTATTGTTAATATCTTCACATTGAGTGAATACTGGAAGCTGCAGATCTTTGCTAGGACGCAATACATTTATATACTTTTTAAGGGGTTCTGGGGGTGCTAATCAAGCCCCTTTTAGCTTTAGGGGAGCCCTGGTGCTATATGCTATTTTCATTCAGCTGTAAGTACCCTGATGCCTTTTTGGACCTTGGGATCAGAAGAGTTTAGAGATCAGGTACCAAGGAAATGAGAACAGTTGGGCTACCTCGGAAGAGGGGCTCTTTGCATAGCTCTCTTTCCCCCTAGCCCAAACTGGGTACCCTCTTGAGGTTAGGAAGAGAAATGTGAAATCTCAAATTTTCATCTGCCTTTAGAAGACAGCCAATAACTTAAGGCACAAGGATGAAAGGTGGCAGCAGTAGCTTTGGGGAAAGGGAGGAGCGGATATGGCACTTTTCCAACTCCGGAAAACTTAGCTTTTGAAAAGTGCTGATAAAATATGGGCAGGTTATTTTGTTTGGGAGACTGTTCTCTCTGGTGCCTCTCTTGGCTCTACTCCGGAGGTACAGACTTCTAGGAGGATGAGCAGACCAGCTTTGAGGTCGACCTATTCCTTTGTCTGCCTTCTCTAAACGCCAGCCCCCAGGAAGACATTAAGCAGCCTTAAGCTTAAATTTTTACTCCCTCTTCCACACTTGGCTCGCTTGCCTTAGACTGAAGACTGGGAAAAGAAAACAGGAGTCCCTGGCTTCATTCCTCTCCTTGGTCTTCTCCCCTCTTGACTTTTCCAAACCCAAAATTTCCTCCACAACATTCGAGAGAAAGTATTTTTTCCCATTTGCTCCTACCTTGTTACCAAATAGCCCTAGCTTCCTTGTCTTTGCTTAGGGAGCAGAGGTGCCATGATCTTGTCTGCCAACTCTCCTAGGCCCCAACTCAGTGTCAGAAAGGAGTGAGAGAAATAGGGTTAGACTGGGCTGTAGGAAGTGAGGATTTTGTTGACACACCCCCACCCCCACCCCTGGAGTGTGTGTTTTCCTGTTTCTTGCCTTCAGGAATCACACTGTGCCTTCTCCATCGGGGAATGGGCTTCATTTACCCACCTTTCCTTGTAAATAACTGCTCTTGAACAATGTGGGCAAGGGTAGCTTTTCGTATTTCTGATCGTCCCTTTCTCCCATGACATCCTGTGGGGAGAATATGGTGAGATTGATTTGAGGAGAGAGACCCATTCTACACACTGATGGCAGCTGCCCCAGGGCCTGCTTTCTCTTCCCAAGTCTGTCATCCTACTGGGGCATGGGGTGGTGCTCCAATTCCTGGTGCCTAAAAATGTTTCTCTCTTTAACACTGGCAATAACCAGTCTCCATACCACTGTTGCCTTTCAGCCTCTTAATAATCTCATGCTGTGTTTGTTGGTTCCACTCTAGTTATCACCAGGGCTGTGTGGATAAATAAATACTCTCATCTTGCTCTTTTCTCCCCAGTCTTGTGTATGTATGATGCTAATCGCTTGTCTTTCAGTTTTTTCCTGTTCTTTTTGTGTCTTCCTTTCTTGTTTCTCTTACTATCTTTTGTTTCTGGGTGTTTGGGGGCTCTTTTTTGGGGGGGCCTTTTGTACAAAGATTAGTTTCAATGTAGTCTGTAGTTCCTTTGTAAACCAATTAAAAAAATTTTTTTAATAAAAAGCCATGTCTGTGGTGTATTGAGAGGGTTGGGAATGGGAAGTATATGGTTATAACTTCATATTCTGAACCCAACAAAGGTTTCCATCTATACACTGTACTCTCAAATATGTTAATCAGTACAGTTAATCTACACATTAACGCCAGGTAGTTTCATGATTAGATCAATATGTCGTGACTACATAGCAGTGTGGAAAGACCAGCTGGCCATGGTGAGGTATACCTATAATGCCAGAGCTCTTGGAGCCTGAGGCAGAAAGATTGGACGTTCTAGTCCAGCCTGAGCAATTTAGGGACAGCAAGGCCCTGTGTCAAAAAGCATGGAATGGAGATGTTGCTCAGTGTGAAGCCCCTGGGTTCAGTTTCAGTACTGCAAGAAAAAGAGAAAAAGTCCTGGGAGTATAGCTCAGTGACAGGCCCTGGGTTTGATCCCAGCTATGATACACACCCAGGAGGGGAAAAAAATGGAGGTCCAAGAGTATCAGGGACAGCCTGAACATGTTTTAAAGTACTTTTTATTTTGGAATATTTTTATTTCTTTTAGGGGAAGGGATAATTTTAGGTTTGCAGAAAAGTTCAAAAGTTAGTATTGAGAGTTTCCATTAACCCTTCCAGCGTTGTCCTTTCTTTACGCATTACCACAATACACTATCAAAGAAGCTGACATTGGTACATGAGCTAATCTCCAGACTGGGTTTCTCAGATTTTTCCGTTTATGTCCTCTTTTTTTCTTCCTGGATATATTCCAGGGTACCACACTGCATATGCTTGTCATGTTTTCCCAACTCCTCTGGGATTATTATTCAGTCTTTCCTTTTTCTAAAACTATTTTTAAAAAATAGAAATTTTTATTAGTACATGTTTGCAATACATAATGATTACAGTCTTCGTGGGGAGTTGGCACATGTACATAATATGTGTTAATTTTTTTTTTTTAATGACTTGGGTAATCTGGGAATATTGGCCAAATAACCTGTAGAATAGCCCCCTAGTCTTAACTGGCCATGGTGGCTGAAGCCCAGCACTTGAGAGGCTTAGGCAGGAGAATTGTGAGTTTGAGGCCACCCTGTCTCAAAAAACTGGGTGCATGGGGTGTTGGAGGGGAATCTGGATTTATGTGATGTTTTGTTCATTGTCAGACTTAGCTTTTGGTTGGTTGATTTGTTTTTGTGACATCTCACTGTAGTTCAGACTGGTCTGGAACTCACTATGTAGATTGGATTTTTTTTTTTTTTTTTTTTTTTTGAGACAGGGTCTCACTATGCTGTTCAGGTTGGCCTTCAGCTCACTTTGTGGCCTAGGCCGGCCTTTACTTTGCAGTGATCCTCCTGCTTCAGTCTCTCAAGTGAGTGGTGGGATTACAGGTGTGTACTGCCACTCCTTGACTGTTTTTGTTGTTTTTTAAAGCACACAGGAGATGAAAGTACCCATCTCATCACATCCTACCCGAAGCTATATGATATCCACATGATATTATGATGTTAGTGTTTGCCAGATTTCTCCACTAGAAGGTTACTATTTTTCTCTTTCCCTACACTTAGTGAATTAGTAAATCTAGCCCAACCTCAATGGAATTGATGGGAATTAAGCTTCACATTCTAGAGAGAATAGTATGTACATCTATTATTTGAAATTATGTAAGAAATTTTTATCTTCTCCCTATTTAGTCTATTTATATTTGTATGTTAATGGATATTTATTTTGTACTTGGGTTATAATCTTTTTTTTTTTTTTTTTTTTTTTTTTTTTTTTTTTTTTTTTTTTTTTTTTTTGCACCGGGGCTTGAACTCATAACCTCGTGCCTGCCAGACAGGCGCTTAAGTCACTGAGCCAAGCTCCCAGCCCTGGTTTTTTCAGTCAGGGTTGCATTGTGTAGCTCAGGCCGGCCTTGTGCTCGCGTTGTAGCCCAAGTCAGCCTCGAACTCACAACGCTCCTCCTACCTCAGCCTCCCGGGTGCTAGGATTAAAAGCATGCGCCACCACACCCGGCTAGCTTGGGTTATAATCTAATACATTATTTTGTCATTCAAGTTGTCACCAAATTTGGATATTGGGGCTCTTTTAGGTTGACTCCTGTATGCCTTTGCTATCTACAATATGCATATCCTTTATCTCTTGCTTTTTTTTTTTTTTTTTCCTGAGACAAGATTTCACTAATCCAGGCTAGCATCAAAATTAAACTCCTGCTTCAACCTTCTGAGTGCTGGTATTATAAGCATATACCACCACATTTGGCTCCCTTTTGGTTGGTTGGTTGGCTGGTTGGTTGGTTTTTGTTTTTTGAGACAAGGTATCACTATGCAGTTCAGACTGACCTTGAACTCAGTATGTAGTCTAGGCTGACCTCAAACTTGTGATCCTCCTGCTTCAGCCTCTGGAATACTGGGGTTACAGGTGTGTGCCACCATGCCTGGCTCTTACTTTTGTTTTTTGAGCACTTGTTTTGTGGTACTGAGAATCAAACCTAAGGGTACTCTGCTACTTGGGCTACATTTTCAGCCCTTTATGTCTGTTTATGAGCTCTTTCTCTTCCAGGATACATTCCAGGGTACCACACTGCATGTACTGTATTTGTCATGTTCCCCCAGTCTCTGGGACAGTTAGAGTCTCACTAAATTGTCTAGACAGGTCTTGAATTTGTGATCTTGCCTCAACCTTCCAAGTAGCTGGGATTTCAGTCAGGTACCACCATGTCCTGCTACATTCTTGCTTTCTGGTACACAAGGTGTTTCTGATTCATCTTGTATTTTGCCTGTCCAAACCCTGGAAGCCTTTAGTTTCTTTTATTGGAGTAATGATATTTAGAAACCAAGCTCTAGCCCCAACATACTTTATAGCTAATACCAGTCTCTAACATTAAATCTGAATTCTGGCCTCTTCTGAGTTTAAGTTATTCTGACAGCTTTTCTCATTTTCCAACAAGCTATAGTTTCACTTTTTTTTTTTTTCCTAACAGAGAAATCTTGGTCATTTGCTTACAGGTGCATGACATCATGCCTGGCTTGATAATCTTACATCCATCAGCAAAAGAATTTTTAAAAAATTTTTGTTTATGTAGTTTTTGTTTTTGTTTTTTTTTTTTTTTTTTTTTTTTTTTTTTTTTTTTTTTTTTTTTTTTTTTTTTTTTTTTTTGAGACAGGATCTTGCTATGTAGTTCAGGCTAACCTTGAGCTCACTATGTATCCCCCAGTCTGGCCTCAAACTTGAAGTCATTCTACTGCCTCAGCCTCCTGAGTGCTGGGATTACAGTGGTACACTACCACCCCTTACTCCATCAATAAAACATTTTAACATTTGATTTTATTTGAAAATTTACTTCTCTGCTTTGGGTATGTGTTTGCAGTTTTCTTTTTGCAGCTTATAATGAGCTCATAATCATTGTGTCATCCATTCATTTACATAACATTTATTGAGACTTTACTATGTATGAAGTACTAAGTTAAATCTGTGTGGGGCACTAAATGAAGTTGAATGTAAAAAGCTAAACAAGGTGATGGTACATGCCTGTAAACCCAGCCTCTGGGAGACTTGAGGCAGGAGGATCACAAGTTCAAAACCAGTGTAGGCAATTTAGCAAGAGCCTATCTTTAAAAAAACAAAAAACGTGAGATTTATCTCAGTGGGAAGGTCCTGGGTTCAATCCCCAGTACAAAAAACAAAAAACAAACAAACAAAAAAAACACATATTAGAAGGGAAATAATCCTTTCTGTTCCACATCTCCTTTAACAGTATTATAGCCGGGCGTGGTGGAGCATGCCTTTAATCCCAGCACTCGGGAGGCTGAGGTAAGAGGAGCGTTGTGAGTTCGAAGCCGGCTTGGGCTACAACGCGAGCACAAGGCCGACCTGAGCTACATAGTGCAACCCTGCCTCAAAAATGAAAGCTGGGAGTTTGGCTCAGGGGCTTAAGCGCCTGTCTGGCAGTTGCAAGGTTGTGAGTTTGATCCCCGGTGCCACAAAAAAAAAAAAAACGATATTGCCTACCCTTATATCAGTCATGCTTGAAACCTAAGAATCATCTTTCAGTTCTCTTACCTATCAACATTCATTTTGATTACCAGTTTGTCGATATTACCTGTAAAATGCATCTCAAGTTTTTTGTCAGTTTTATTTTTTTCCCTCAAAAAGAGCAAACCCAAGCTGATCTTGAACTCGCGCACTTAGTCTTCCTGTCTTGAGTAGCTGGGAACACACCTGGTTTCATCCATGTTTTTTCCCACTGTCCCATGTACTATGGTTATTGCTTCAGGTCTTGTAACTGATCTCCCTAAAACCTAGCTATTCATCTTTTATACTGCCCCAAGGTCCCTGCCTAAAATCCTTTACTTTTAGGAAAGTTCTAACCTCCTTGGTTTAGAATTGGAGACCTTTCTAATTTGGTCCCAGTTTATGGTGATTTCCTTTCTCATATCCCATATTATTTCCTTCTCACCCCCTCACTGCCCAAACACACATGCTTTGCATTTACATCTCTATGCCTTAATTCTTGACATTCTGTTTGCGTAAAACAACCACCCTCCTCTTAGTATCATTGTTTTTACCTGTGAGATGATTTAAATATCCTTTTTTTCTGAAGACTTCTTGGCACCTATCTTCCCTTATTGTCTATGTCTTAGACATAATTAGCTTATATGGGTTTCCTACTTGTATAGTTCTTGTTCATATCCCTAATAGGACACATAATTTTCTGGTTGCTTATTGATACTTTTTTTTTTTTTTTTTTTTTAGACAAGGTCTTGCTGTGTAACCTTGAACTCACTATGTGGCCCTGGCTGCAGCCTCCCGTGTTCTGGGATTATAGTCCTGTGCCACCACACCAGGCTGCCTCTAACCTACAAGATCTTAGAGGGCAGGAATCATTTCTGTCTTTGAAGGTCTAGCACCTAACAAAATACATTTCCAGACTGGGATCTAATAGGTATTTGCTGAATTAAGTGAGTAAACAATTTATTTTAGCTCTGTAGCCAGTAGGATCAAAGGTAAATCATTGGGTCACTGCTGACTTTAATTAGGGACCCTCATGAAAGTCACTGTGTATGTAGAATCCAGGCACGTTTTACTCCCTTCTAAGCTGTGGTCCTCTTTCAGGACCTTCCTAATCCTTCAATTCTCAGGTTATTATCATCTATACAGTGCTGGGGAATTGAACCCAGGACCTCAAATGTTTCTAGGGGAGCACTCTGCCACAGAGCTACGGCCCCAGCCCTACCATTCCTACTCTAAAGCCTAACTGCACAGAGAAGTTCCCATCAAGCTGACTGGATTGTTTCCATCATCCAAAGGAGTAGTTATTGAAAGCTTTTTCTGAGATGACCCTGCCTTTTTGCTTCACCCTAACCCTGCTCCCACTCTGGAGGAGACAGTCTCCTGAGACATTCCAGACAAAAAACCTATTTCATCTTCAGCTCCCCCATCACCACCACCCTCGACTTATCTGATCCGAGAGCTGGTGAAGGAAGCACCGCATTCCAACCCAGGCCTGGCCCTGCAGGAAGAATGGGCAGCTGTCTCTAGCTCTAGTCATTCTTCCAGCTGCTGTTTACAACTGTTGGAGTGCTCACTCTTTCCTCCTTTCATGCAGGCTCCCCAGGAGAAGAATCCAACTTCAGATTCGGTATAGTACTCAGACTTTCGTCCCAGGCTTAAACCAGATCATTCTGAGAAGGGTTTCCAGGCAGCCGCTAGGGGGACAGAAAGCTAGGAAAGCAGGGAATTCTAGTTCTCATCGGAACCAGCTGCTCACATGTGTGGAAATGACTATGGTTTCTTACTCTGGGGAAGAATTTGGTGGAGTTGGGTTCCTGTTTCTCTCGCAACACAAGCCATAGACTTTCTTCCGTCAGTGTGGTAACATGCCCTTTACACACCCTATGCCCTCCCTTCACATTTTATAGCCCTGCAATTTAATGCTTACTAGGAAAAAAATGAAAAAAATGCGTATTAGGAGGTATACTACGTGTATTAGTCATCGGAGGAGGCGTTTTTTCTGCCCTTTTGCCACAGCCCGAGTTCCTATATCTGCTGACCCCTGATGGTGAAAATTTGAACTGTCTGCTACCTTTCTAGTTAGTGGCCTGCTGGTGGATAATTCTTCATATTTTGTCAAGGATACAAATTCAAATACTGAATGTTGCATTAAATGAAATTTTTTTTTCATTGCTGGATTTTGTACTTTTTTTTCAGGTAGCATTATGAGAACAGAGCCAGGGCTTTGGAATCAAATTTACCTAGGTTCAAGTCCCACCTCAGCTATTTTCTATCAGAATGACCTTGGGCAATTTACCTAACCTGAGTTTTTCTTATCTATAAGGTGGAGATGATAATAAACGCCTCAGTGGGAGAATTAGATAACTGTAAAATGCATAACTGGATGCGCCCTAGAACACACTAGGTGCTCAGTATACTCAATAAAGAGTCGTCATAACCTAAATAATGGTGATTTGCTCAGTGTCTGTTTTATGGTACTGGGAGTTGAACCCACTGAGGTTTATCTCCAGCTCTTTTTATTATGATTATGGTAAAATATATATTAAAAAATTTACCACTGTAACTTTTTTTTTTTTTTTTTGAGACAGAGTCTCACTATGAGACAGAGTCTCACCCAGGCTGGTCTCAAAC
Source organism: Dasyprocta punctata (assembly GCA_004363535.1). NCBI lineage: Eukaryota > Metazoa > Chordata > Mammalia > Rodentia > Dasyproctidae > Dasyprocta > Dasyprocta punctata. The sequence continues at coordinate 26,137 of RJWM01001552.1, forward strand.
TCATGGCAATCCTCTTGCCTCAACCTCCCAAGTGAGTGCTGGGATTACAGGCATGTGACACCATGCCTAACTCTGTAACCATTTTCAATGTGATTTTTCTTTTTAAATTAAGATATTAAATATATACTTTCTGATTCTTGAGTTTGGAAAATGACGTCAACTCTAGTATGGGTTGTGAAGTCTCCTGCCCAGGGAGTTACAGATCTGAGGCCTCAATAGTATGGGTTAGAAGGGATGTTGGGCAGGGTGTGACAGTATATACCTGTAATCTCAGCACTTGAGAGGCTCAGGCAGGATTCTCATGAGTTTGAGGTCATCCTGGGCCACGTAGCAAGACCCAGTTTCAATACCCTTCCCTGACCCCAAAAAAAGGGATCTTGGGCAGAGCTGAATGTCTCAGAGCATTTGACCTCGCTTTGGTTTCCAGCACCTCTTTCCAACATCAACAAAAGGCAGAGATTTGAAATTAGGTATCTCTAGATTCTAAACTAGGCCTATAGGTCCCCTCTTCCTGCACTGCAGAGAAAAGAGGAGGTGGCTAAAGAGGATATGAGATTGGTTTTCTGCTCCTCCCTTTCTTTCCCTGTTTTCTTCATACCCACCCTCTCCCCCACAGCAGCCATCTCTCCCACAGAAACTGGGATAGGACAGAGAGGGCGGAGTTGGGGACTGAGGGCTTGGAAGCCCCATTGTGTCCTGTATCTGAAGAAGCTTTGGCCAGGGGCAGCTGTCCTGGCTTATACTGTCCTCCTTCTGCTGCCATCCTTCAGCAGGATGCTGGGGACACTGGGGCTTTGGACTTGGCTTCCTGTAGCTGTGCAAGGTAAGCATCCACACGGAGGGGCAGGGTCTTTCCACCACCCAGTGAAGCAGCAGCCACCCCTTTGGAACAGTGGTGAGGCTGGATGGGTGAGGGTGAAGGATAGAGAGCCCTGTGCCCTCAGGGAGGTGGGTGGTCAAGTTACTCTGCGGTCTGGTTGTTCTCCTGTGGCTTTACTACTGACCCTGGGATATGAAAACTGTGTTTTGTCTATCCTTTAGGCTATTATTTTTGTCCCCACATTCACTCCCTTCTTGAATCCTCCCCTTTCCTCATCTTGGGCCTCAGCACCCCCAAACAGGCGGACCTGTGTGTTCTTTGAGGCCCCTGGAGTGCAGGGAAGCACAAAGACACTGGGGGAGCTGCTAGATGCAGGAGCAGGGCCCCCCAGGGTTATCCGCTGCCTCTACAGCCGCTGCTGCTTTGGGATCTGGAACCTGACCCAAGGCCGGGCCCAGGTGGAGATGCAAGGTGAATGGCAAAGTACACAGCAGGTGATAGCCAGGGTGGAAGGCAAGCATGTCCTGGGGTACGGGTGGCAGCCAAGGGGTAAGGGGAGAAGTGGAACATGTGGAGGGAAAGAAAGCCCTGTGAGATGGAAGGGATTTATCCTCCCTGTTCCCAGGCCCTATTGTGCTCCCACCCGCTTTCTCTCCTCTTCTAATCCTATCCCATCAGGATGCCGAGACAGTGATGAGCCAGGCTGTGAGTCCCTCCACTGTGACCCAAGACCCCGAGCCCACCCCAGCCCTGGCTTTACTCTCTTCACCTGCTCCTGTGGTGCTGACTTCTGCAATGCCAATTACAGTCACCTACCTCCTTCAGGGAGCCTGGGGGCTCCTGGCTCCCAGGCCCCCCCAGGTAGCTGCCTGTGGGGGGTGTGTGGGGGTGCTGGAGCCCAGGGGATGGGGCCAGGTTAGGGTGAGAGATAGAATCAAGGCCAGTTCTCACCCTGCCCCCGCTCCGTCCCATTCCGTGCTTTCCTCCTCCTGACCTTGGGAAGTTGGTTGCCTGGTGACTAGGAGATAAGGGGGCTATGACCAGGATGGGGGTGGTTGCAAAGCAAGCTCTCTGAAGAGGGAAGTGAGGCAGAGAGCTGTTTGGGACAGTGCTTGCCGACCTGCATTCTTGCTTTGATGTCCAGGTGAGTCCGTCTGGATGGCACTGGTGCTCCTGGGGTTGTTCCTCCTCCTGCTGCTGCTGGGCAGTATTGTCTTGGGTACTAATCTGCCCCACCTTCTCCTTGTTATACCAAGACCCTGCCCCAAAGCACTGATCCCTCTCCAGACCCCCCCCCCCACGCTGCCTCTCATTACCTGGCTCAAAGCCCCCTGCCCATGCACCCCTTCCCTGTCCCTATGCCTGTGCATTCTGACCCTAAGGCCTTTTTCTAGCCCTACTCCAACAAAAGGCCCACAACGTGCAAGATGGCCCGGAGCCAGAGTCAGACTCAGACAGAGACTGGAGTGAAGAGCTGCCAGAGCTTCCCCAGCTGTGTTTCTCCCAGGTGCCCCAGGGCGGGAGGAAGGGACCCTCTGGGCACTGCTGAAGGTTGTGCTGGGAAGCCTAGCCTACCTCCTAGGCCTGCACCCAGCACAGTGTCCCCTCCAGGTAATCCAGGAAGGAGGTCATGCAGTAGTATGGGCCGGGCAACTGCAGGGTGAGCTGGTAGCCATCAAGGCCTTTCCTCCGAGGGCTGTGGCTCAGTTCCGGTCTGAGAAGGCAATGTACGAACTGCCAGGCCTACAGCACGACCACATTGTCCGCTTTATCACTGCTGGCCAGGGAGGCCCTGGCTCTCTGCCCCCTGGGCCCCTGCTGGTACTGCAACTATACCCTAAGGTGAGGAGTAAGGAATATATCCTTACGTGTATGTCTGTATGTGCAAATGGAGTTGGGGCTCTACCCACCTCTTTTTTGCTGTATGTATGTTTGTTTGTTTGTTTGTGGCAGGATCTCTCTATGTAGCCCAGGCTGGCCTTAAACTCACAGTAATTCTCCTGCCTCAGCCTCCTGAGTGCAGAGATTCCATTCCTATTCTTTTGCTTTAGGATTTCTCTTCTCTAAACACTTAAACCAGTTTTTATTGTTATTGTTGTTTTTTTTTTTTTTTTTTCATTACAGAAGCAATACATGTTAGTTGTTGTTTTGAGTTAAGGTGACACTATGTTCCCCAGGCTGGTCCCTGAACTCTTGGGCTCAAGTGAGCCTCCTTCCTCAACTTCTTAAGTAGCTGAGACTATAGGTGTACAACCACTCACCCAGTTCATGTTGTTTTTTGGTTTTTTTTTTGCGGCACCGGGGATTGAACTCACAACCTCGCGCCTGCCAGGGCAGGCGCTTAAGGCACTGAGCCAAACTCCTGGCCCTCGTTTTTTGAGGCAGGGTCGCACTATGTAGCTCAGGCCGGCCTTGCGCTCACGTTGTAGCCCAAACCGGCCTTGAACCCACAACGCTCCGCCTACCTCAGCCTCCCGAGTGCTGGGATTAAAGGCGTGCGCCACCACGCCCGGCTCATGTTGTTGTTATTATTATTTTTTTTTGAGACAGGGTCTCACTATGTAGTTCAGGCTGACCTTGAACTCACAATGTAGTAAAGGCTGGCCTTAAACTCACAGAGATCTTCCTGTCTCAGCCTCCCAAGTGCTGGGATTGCAGGTGTTCACCACCACAATGGGTCTTTTTTTGTTTGTTTGTTTTGCGGCACCGGGGATTGAACTCACAACCTTGTGCCTGCCAGACAGGCACTTAAGCCACTGAGCCAAACTCCTGGCCCTAATTTTTTGAGACAGGGTCGCACTATGTAGCTCAGGTCAGCCTTGTGCTCACACTGTAGCCCAAGCCAGCCTTGAACTCACAACGCTCCGCCTACATCAGCCTCCCGAGTGCTGGGATTAAAGGCATGCACCATCACACCCAGCTCTTCTTTTTTTTTTTTTTTTTTTTTTTGAGCTATTATTATTAGGTTGGTGTTTTTTGTTTTTTGGGTTTTTTTTTTGTCTTTTTGAGACAGGGTCTCGCTTACGCAGTTCAGGTTGGCCTTGAGTTCACTTTGTAGCCCATGCTGGTCTTAAACTTGCAACAATCCTCCTGTCTCAGCGTCCTGAGTGCTGAGATTACAGGAGTACACCACCACACCTAGCAATTATGGTTTTTTGAGACAGAGTCTCATTATGTACCCCAGGCTAGTCTCAAATGTATGGGATCTTCCTGCCTTATTCTCCCATGTACGTGGATTACAGGGGTACATACCATGTATGTCCTGCTTCCTTTATCTGCATTTTATAGGCTATAGATATTAATATGAAGCCAGGTGTAGTGGTGTATACCCATTATCCCAGCATGCAAGAGGTGGAGGCAAAAGAATCATGAGTTCAAGGTCAGCCTGGGATATGTAGAAAGTTCAAGGCCAGTCTAGAATATTGTATATAGTGAGAACTTGTTTCAGACAACAACTGAACAAACCACTTCTATTGAAAATACAAAAAATCAGTCTGGAGATCAGTCGTGGTAGCGCATACCTGTAATCCTAGCACTCAGGAGGCTAGACAGCAGTGTGGTCATGAGTTCAAAGCTACCCTGGGCTATGTAGTGAAACTAAAGCAAGATCCTGTCTCAAAAAAACAAAACAAAATAAAACAAAAATCAGCCTCAGCAACATACTCTTAGCAAGACCCTGTCTCAGAATTTTAAAATTTTATTTAAAAAGGGTAGATACTGGGTGTGGTGGATCAGTACTGTAATCCCAGCACTCTCAGGTGGCTAGTGCAAGAGGATCTCAAATTTGAGTCCAGCCTGCTGTACAGTTTAGTAATTTAGTGAGACCCTGTCTCAAAGCAAAATAAAATTTAGCTACATAGTGTGACCCTGCCTCGAAAAACTAGGGCTGGGAATTTGGCTCAGCAGCTTAAGCGCCTGTCTGGCAAGTGCGAGGCTGTGAGTTCGATCCCTGGTGCCACAAAAAAAAAAAAAAAAAAAAAAAAAAAAAAAAAAAAAAAAAAAAAAAAAAAAAAAAAAAAAAAAAGCAAAATAAAATTTAGAAGTGCTGGGAATGTAGATCAATGAGAAGGGGCTAACTAAGTTCAATCTTTAGTACTGCCAAAAAAGAAAGGAAAAAAAAAAACCCTATACCTCTAGGCAAAGCACTCTAACCCATTCATATGTTCACTTTACAAACTAGATGGCAGGTACTGAACTAGATGCTGAGAAAAGCACACACAGTCCCTGCCTTTACAAATTTTCTAGACCAATGAGGGACACAGAAATGAACTGGTTTAAAACTGGGGTTGGTGGCCCATGCCCAGCACTCAGGAGGCTGAGGCAGGAGGATTGCCAGGACTTTGAGGCCAGCCTGGACTACATAGTGAGTTAGTGAGTTCAAAACCAACCTGAAATACAAAGCAAGATCCCATCTAGGAAAAAAAAAAAAAAAAAAGGAGAGGGGCCTAGGATATAGCTCAGCAGCATAAGCACCTGCCTGGCAAGAGCAAGATCATGAGTTCAATCCCTGGTACCAAAGAAATTTTAAAAGTTAAAAAAAAAAGAGGAGTCCAGAAAGATACACGCACAGAACCTAGGTCACAGTTTCTGCTTGATACAATTGACCTAGGGTTACTATTTTCCCATCCATCTGTCTGGTGCACCTCCTCACTCTTCCCATGTCAATTGTCTTGGCCTGGGTCTATCAGGATGTCTGTCAGCAGGGGAGGTAAGGGAGTGGGGAGAAACTATCCACTGAACTTTGCTCCCTGGACTCAAAATCAGTGGCCTCTAGCTTTGTGTGTCCCTCTTGTCTCTGCTTTCCCCCAGGGCTCTCTGTGCCACTACTTGACCCAGAACACCAGTGACTGGGAAAGTTCCTTGAGGATGGCACTGTCCCTGGCCAAGGGCCTGGCATTTCTGCATGAGGAGCGCTGGCAGCATGGTGGGTGAGCTGGTTGCAGGAAGCCAAGGGATTCAGGAGCCAAATAGCTGTATGTCCAACTCTCCCTTAACTTGAAAGGGAAGGATGAGGTCCAAAAACAAGTGGAAGAAGGCTCAAGTGCCTTCAGCCTTGGATCTCTCCACAGGCCAATATAAACCAGGCATTGCCCACCGTGATCTGAGCAGCCGGAATGTGCTCATTCGAGAAGACAGGTCATGTGCCATTGGAGACCTGGGTCTTGCGTTGGTGCTTCCTGGCCTTTCCCAGCCTCCCACCTGGGCTCCTACTCAACCCCGAGGCCCAGCTGCCATCATGGAGGTGAGAACTCTGGACACGGGCAGGGTGGGGATGATGGTGGAGCTTCCAGGGCAATGTGCAATAGTGCAGCAGCGCCTGTGGCTGCAGGGTCATTGCTGGGCCTGTACTGTAGTTGGAAGGGTGCTGCATGGACCCAGGCTGCAGTGAGTGTTACCGCAGAGGTGATTCATTGTCCTCTACACCTTTCTCTACAGGCTGGCACCTATAGGTACATGGCACCAGAGCTCTTGGACAAGACTCTGGACCTACAGGACTGGGGCACAGCCCTCCAGCGAGCAGATGTTTACTCTCTGGCTCTGCTCCTGTGGGAGATCCTGAGCCGCTGCCCAGATTTGAGCCCTGGTAAAGTCCCTACACGTGGTGCCTTGTCTATCCACCCATTCTAGGCTCACTCACCTCCTGACCTGCTTCCAGGAAGCTGTCACCTTCTTCTCTAGCTTCTTGATGTGAGGGGCATCCCCTGGGACAAGCTGACACCTAGTCCTCTCCCTCCCCACAGACCGCAGACCACCACCCTTCCAACTGGCCTATGAGGCAGAACTGGGAAGTGCCCCCACCACTTGTGAGCTCTGGGCCTTGGCAGTAGAGGAGAGGAGGCGCCCCTACATCCCATCCACCTGGAGTTGCTCTACCAGGGTAAGAGCCAGGGTGTGTGTGTGTGTGACAGAAAGGGCAACAGAGAGAGAGACACAGAGAGAGAGAGAGAGAGACAGACAGACAGACAGACAGAGACAGAGACAGACACAGAGACACAGAGACACAGAGACAGAGAGTTTATGGGCTTCAAAGACTTCTCTGCCTGGGTCAATCTATCTACTCCTGTCTTCTCTCATCTTCCACTACTCCTGGAACTAGGGAAACTGTGCTGGCCTTCTTTTCACTCTCTTCTGCCCTAAGTCTCAAGTCTCACAATGCCCATTCCATTCACTAGAGACACCCACTTTCTTGCTCAGCCTTGACCAGACTATCCTCTCCACCATTACTTGGCCTACTCCTCAGTCCTCTCCTCCTGGAAGCCCTCCCTGACTGTTCCTTCTCTGAGCTCTGTCCTCAGTATGGTGCCTCTCCTGATACAGCAGAGCCCAGAAACTCAACCAGGGACTCCTTGTTCAGTGCTGTAGATCTATGCTTCTACTGTGATATAAGTAAAGCCTTTCTAGGCTGGATGCAGTGGAGCATGCCTGTAATCCCAGCAATTCTGGAGACTGAGGCAAGAGGATAAATTTGAGCCCAGCCCAGGCTCCTTCAGCAAGCACCTGTCCCAAAATAAAAAAAGTAAGCAGGGCGTGGTGGCGCATGCCTTTGATTCCAGCACTCAAAAGGCTGAGGTAGTTGTGAGTTCGAGGCCGGCTTGGGCTACAAGGCTAGCACAAGGCCAACCTGAGCTACATAGTGCGACCCTGCCTCAAAAAACTAGGGCTGGGTGTTTGGCTTAATGGCTTGAGTGCCTGTCTGGCAGGCACAAAATTGTGAGTTTGATCCCCGGTGCCGCAAGTGAAAAAGAACTCAGTGTAAAGGTGCTGGGTTCAACCCCAGTACCACAAAAAATAAAATAAAAATAGAAAAGGACTAGAGAGAGAGCTCTGCACTCCATATGTTCAATCACCACTATTGCAGTTAATTAAAAATTTTGGCCAGGCATGATGATATATGCCTGTAATCCTGGCAATTGGGAGGCTGAGGCAGGAGGATCGCCACAAGTCAGCCTAGGCTACATAGTGAGTTCAAGGCCAGCCTGAACTACATAGTGAGACCTTGTCTCAAAAAAAACAAACCAAAACAGAATTAACTAGTTAAAAAAATTTTAAAGTGCTGGCAATGTTGCTTGGTGGTAGAATGTTGCCTAGCATGATTCAGTCTCTAGGTTCAGTCTGAAGTACCATCAAAACTAGTTCTAGGTATGAAGGGTTAGATCAGAGGCCTCACAGAGTTCAGTGACACAAATAATTTCTTTGTATTTTTTTTTTTTTTTGAGATAAGGTCTTGCTGTGTAGTCCAGGCAGGCAGTCCTTGAACTCACTATGTAGTCCAGGATGCCCTCAAACTTTCAGCAATCCTCCTGCCTCAGCCTCCTAAGTGCTGGGATTAGAGGTGTGTGCCACTACACACAGTGCACAAATAATTTCCTAAAGAGAAGTCCCTTCTTCTATTATCCATTCTAAAATATCTACTACTCATGTGTCTCTTGGGTTAACTAAGGAAACCAGGCATTGTTTCCAGAAAGTATCCTGAGAAGGAGGGTGTCTTAGCTCCTTTTTCATTGCTAAGACAAATTATTGTACACCAAAAAAATTTTTTTTATTTTTTCTTTTTGAGACAGGATCTTGCCATGCAGTTCAGGCTGGCCTTTGTAATCCAGGATGGTCTTGAACTCACAGCGATCCTCCTGCCTCAGCCTCCCAAGTGCTGGGATTACAGGTGTACACCACCACGTCCGGCTAATATACACCAAAATTTGTATTTTATTTTTATTTTTTATTTTTATTTTTTTGTGGCACTGGGGATCAAACTCACAACCTCACACCTGCCAGACAGGCACTTAAGCCACTGGGCCAAACTCCCGGTCCTGGTTTTTTGAGGCAGTGTCACACTATGTAGCTCAGGCCGGCCTTGCTCTCACGTTGTAGCCTTAGCCAGCCTGGAACTCACAACGCTCCTCCTACCTCAGCCTCCTGAGTGCTGGGATTAAAGGTGTGTGCCACCATGCCCGGCTCTATATACACCAAAAATTAGAAGAGGAAAGGTTTATTTCAGCTCACAGTTTGTGGAGGTTTCAGTCTGTAGTCAGCTGACTCCAAGACAGCATGGCATAGCAGAGGAGCATTGCAGAGCATGAATATCCATGACAAAGCAGGCAGGAGACAGCAAAGCAGAGAGCAGCAATAGCAGCAGCCTTCCTTCTCTGTCCCTTTATAGTTCATCCAAGGCCTCAAGTTTATTGATTGGTGTCACCTATACCCAGGGTGGGGCTTAATCCAAGTATCACATGCTCTAGATTCAGCCAGCTCTGAAAACCCCCACCTATGAGCAGATGAGGATTTGAGGGGACATCTAGACACAAGTGTAACAGACGGGAACTTTTCAGTAGCATGTTAAGTTGTCAGACTGAATTAGCTCCTCAGAGGAGAAGGTGGACCCCACTGCGTGGTACCCATGAAGCCCATCTCATAGGGAATGAGCCTCAGGGCTGGATTTCAGTGCAGGGAGGGGAAGGAGGCTTGGGAAGGGTCAGAAATAGAGTGCTGGAAACAGGAGTAACAAGGCTGTGTGACAACTCAGCGAATACAGCGTGTGCTTAGTGTGTGCAAGGTTACGGGCTCAAGCCCAGTACAGGGAAAAAAGACGCAAAACTCACACAAATCCCCCCAAAACCAGAGTGGTGAACATTGAAGATGTCTTTAAAGCTGGGGTCCACTCCAGATCTTGGGTTTAGGTGAATGCAGTAGTATACATCTATTATCCCAGTTATTCAGGAGGCTGAGGCAAGTGGATCGACAGTTTGAGGTCAGCTTGGGAAATGCTGTCTCAAAATAAAATATTTATCAAAGGGCTGGGATGACTAGGCATGGTGGTACATACCTGTATCCCAGCACTCAGGAGGCTGAGGCAGGAGGATTATCATGAGTTCAAGGCCAACCTGGGCTACATAGTGAGTTCAAGACCCACTTGAAATACACAGTGAAACCATGTCTCAAAACAAAACAAAACAAAACCCAAAACAAAACCAAAAAAGGGTTGGGGAGTTGCTTAGTGGTACAGTGACCTTGGGTTCGACTCCCAGTATTGGGGAAAAAAAAAGAAGAAGAAGTCTTCAGAATCAACCGTGCCTCCTGGTCATTCCTCCCAGGACCCCAGTGGGCTGAGGGAGCTCCTAGAGGACTGCTGGGATGCAGACCCAGAAGCCCGGCTGACTGCTGAGTGTGTGCAGCAGCGACTGGCTACCCTGACCCATCCTCGGGGGGCTGACTCCCTCCCAGAAGGCTGTGTGCATGACTGTGTTGCTCTCTGCTCAGAGAAGACTGTCCCTCTTCTCCTGCCCCTGTCATCCTCCCCATCAGGCCTTAACTAAGTGCCTGCCACTCCAATGTACACTCCAGTGTTCAGCAAGGTCCTGGTTCCAGGAATCTTCAGCCTGCCAGTGCTATCCTCATGTGTAAACACAGTTTTTGTGGAATCTGTGTACCTGGGAACACAAAGGCAGTTAACATGTACCGTGTGGTCTGCCTCACCCTGACTTTCCCACTCACTAAACCCTCGGACTCTTCTGTGGTGTGAAGTCCACAGTGGTTCTAACCAGTATATAGTGGTTGCATGCATAGGAAAGAGAATAAAGTCTGCTTTCCTGACTCTTGTCCTTGGCTTTTCACCCTTCCTGTGACCCTAAGCCCTCCTCAATCTTCCCTGCTCCCAGCGTTTAAATGGTGGGATCTCCTGCTGGGCACTGGAGAAAAAAGCATGAACACAATGGAGTTACTGCCCTGAAGGTGCTCAGGAACCTGCAGCTCCCATTTTGAGGTCCTGTGCAGTGTGAGGGTGAGCCCAGCGCTGGAGGTTGGAGCTGGCTTGTGCCTGCATAACACTTTCTCAAGAAACTTCTAGGGCAGTAGGGAGTCCATGGCATTCTGGGGATGGGATTGGGGATAAAGGTGGGCGGAGCAGTATGCAGTACAGGAAGAGACCCCAAGTAAACTGGGTAGCAAAAGTGCAAGGTGCGAAGTGGGAAGACAGGAAAAGGGATGTGGGAAACTATGCAAGGCCTTATGAACCCTGTTGGGAAGTTCTTCTATTTATTTTTGAAATGGAAAAGGTCATGAAGTAAGACTCTACAAGATGCCGGGGCATGGTGGCACATGCCTTTAGTCCCAGCACTGGGGAAGCTGAGGTAGGTGGAACATTTGAGTTCGAGGCCAGCTTGGGTTACAACATGAGCAAGGTCAGCCTGAACTACATAGTGCGACCCTGCCTTAAAAAAAAGTAGGGTTGGGAGTTTGGCTCAGTGGCTTAAGCGCTTGCTTGGCAGGCGTGAAGTGAGTTTGATCCTGGTACAAAAAAAAAAAAAAAAAAAAAAAAGAATCTACAAGATGTTGATGAACATAAATGATGTTAATCAAAAATCACCCTATTTGGCTGGAGATAAGGCTCAATGGTGGAACACATGCCTTGCGTGTCCAAAGCCTGGGTTTGATCCCTACCCTTGGAGAAAAAAAATCAATTTATAGTCAGTGTGGTGGTACACTCCAATAATCTCAGCTACTTAGGAGGCAGAAGCAGATTCCAGGCCAGTCTGAGCAATTTAGGGAGACTCTGTCTCAAAATAAAAGTAAGAGCTGAGGATATAGTTCAATGGTAGACTTGTACCAGTACCAGTACCAGTACTAGCATGTGTTAAGGCTCTGGGATTGAATCTTCAGCACAATAAAATCAAAATCAACCAACCAATCAAACAAAAATCTATATCACAAGAGAGACACACAAATTCCAATAAGGAACATTTTGCAAAATGCCTGACCAACTGTTCAAAGCTGTCAAGATCATCAAAACAAGAAGTCTGAGAAGCTGTCACAACCAAGAGGAGGTGTGACAACTCAACACAATGTAGTAACAGAAAGGATATGTGCAGATTCAGTTTGACATGGCTGCAGACATCTTGCCATGATTGCTCTAGAATAATTCTTGCTTTTTCCTGCATAGTTTCCCACTGAGCTATAAATGGACAAAACCATTCCTGTGGTATATGGAGATTTACAACTGGTCCTAGACACCAGGCATGTGCCCACTTCTTTAATATTAGTTTGAAATAAACCCAGTACAGCTGAGTGTGGTGGTGTGCACCTGGAATTCCAGCACCTGAGAAGCTGAGACACACTGGGCTACACAGTGAATTCGAGGTCAGCCTGAACTACAAATAGACTCTGCCCCAGAAAACAAACAAAAAAGATAAACTTGGTACATTAGTGTTAGTGTGACGTTACTTTTGTCATAAACCCATATACATGCCCCTCCTTCCCATCCAAATTGTGGGGACCCAGCTGGTCTTTTGGCCACTCAGGACCACACTTCCTTCAAGAAGTCTCACAACAAACCTTGCTCTGTGCAGCCTTAGATTTTCTTCTGTCTTACAGCACATAGACTAGGACTGGATTGTTCTGAAACATCGACGCAGCGGGGGACTAAAGAACACTGAATAAAGACTGGAGTTTCATTAATAATCATGTACTGGCATTGGTTCATTTGAGCTAGGGGTGTACATTAGTATTGAAACCTGTGCTCTCCATGCTCCAGGCTGTTGGTTCAATCCCCAGCACTACACAGTTGGTTCATTAGGTGTAACAAACATATCATCTTACTGCTGTGAGAAGTTTATTAATAAAGAGAAGTATGTGTGGGGTTTATAGAAACTATACTACATTTGTAATTTTTCTAAAACTCTAAAAAGGCTCTAAAAAAGAAACTTCATTTAAAACAACTACCACCACCATTACTACCACCGCCGCCGCCTAGGTGCAGTGGCACATGGCTGTAATCCCAGCACTCAGAGACTGAGGCAGGAGGACCACAAGTTAAGCTCAACCTGGGCAACTTAGTGACTTATTGAAAACTTGTCTCAAATTTTAAAAAATTTAAAAAAGAACTGGAGCTATAGTTTGGTGTAAAGGCCCTGGGATTAATCCTTACCACAAGAAAGAGAGAGAAAGAGAGAAAGAAAGGAAGGAAGGAAGAAGAAGAAAGCAAGCAAGCAAGCTAGATGGGTGCAGTGGTATATGGCTGCAATTCCAGTCCTCCAGAGCTTGAGGTAGGAGGATGAGTTCCTGACCAGCCTGGAACATAATAAGTTTGAAGCCAATCTGGATGACACAATGAGACCCTGTCTCAGCAACAACAATAACAGTGAAACAACCCAAGCCAGGTGCACAGTGCACTCCTGTAATTCCAGGTACTTGAGAGGCTAAGACAAGAGAAACCTTAAATACCAGGTGAGATTGGGCAGTTTAGTGAGACTTTGTCTCAAGATTAAAAAAATAAATAAAGAGGTCAGGAGTGGTGGCGCATACCTTTAATCCCAGCACTCGGGAGGCTGAGGCAGGTGGAGCGTTGTGTGTTCGAGGCATAGTGCGACCCTGCCTTGAAAAAAATAGGGCTGGGAGTTTGGCTCAGTGTCTTAAACGCCTGCTTGGCGGGCACAAGGTTGTGAGTTTGATCCTGGTACTGACAAATAAATAAATAAATATGACTGAGATGTACCTCAGTGGCAGAGTGACCCTGAGCTCTATAACAAATACTATAAAAAACAAAACACACAAGGAGGGGATGGTGCCACATGCCTATAGTTTCAGAATTCTGGGAAGCTGAAGAAGGAAGATTAGAAGTTTGAGCTCATCTTGGATGATTTGGGAAGTGAGATGCTGGCTCAAAATTTTATTTTATTTGTTTTTTAATCAGATTTTATTGTTACATTTTAAATATTCATAAAGATGGCATTCATCATAGAGAATTTGTACCTGTACATGACTTGGTTTTTTTCCTCATTCCCCTACCCTCCCTTCAACTCCTCCTCTCCTCTCCATTTTCAAAAGCTTTATTTCCATGTTTTCCTTCTTTTTTCTTTTTTTAATTTACTTTTCCCTTTTTTCCATTCCCCCTCTCCTATCCCTTGTTCCCCTCCCATTTGAACATTTCTTCCTATTTCACAATACCTATTATACATTTTGGTCCTTATTCATTTTCAGTTTCTCACACCAGAGAAACACTGCAGTGTTTACACATGTGTGCCTGATTTCTTTCACTTAAGAGTATGGTCTCAAGATGCATCCATTTTCCTGGAAATGTCTTGAGTGTATCCTTCTTTATAGCAGAGTAGTACGCCATTGTATAAAAATACCACATCTTTTTTATCCATTCCTCGGTCAATGGGCATTTAGGTTGTTTCCAAGATCTGGCTATTACAAATTGTGCTGCTATAAACATGGGTGCGCATATTCACTGTGGTATGATGTTTTTAATTCTTTTGGGGAGCTATCCAGAAGGGGAATAGCTGGGTTGAATGGGACCGCTAGTCCTAGTTTTTTGAGGAATGTCCACACTGATTTCTACAGTGGTTCACCAGTCCACACTGCCACCAACAGTGGAGAAGGGTTTCTTTTTCTCCACAGTCACTCCAGCATTTGTTATTGGAATCTCAGCGTTTTAATTTGTATCTCTCGAATGACCAGTGACATTGAATATTTTTTCATACATTTATTTGCTGTTTGTACTTCTTCATTTGAGAAGTGTGTATTCATCTCAGAGGCCCATTTTTGGATTGGATTTTTAAATTTGGGGAGGGGTCTGATTTTTTTCAGTTCTTTGTATGTTGTTGATAGTAATCTTTTGTCTGAGGCACAGCTGGCAAACATTTTATCCCACACTGTTGGTTCTTTCTTCTCTCTGTTGGTGATTTTGCTTTCTGTGCAAAAGCATTTTTTTTTTTTTAATGGTACTGGGGATTGAGCTCACGACCTCATGCTTGCCAGGCAGGTGCTTATGCCGTTGAGCTAAATCCCTGGGGTGCAAAACTTTTTAATAAGATGAGATCCAAGTTGATTCTTTGTGATAGTTCCTGTGTGATCAGGGTGGGTTTTGTTAATAAAGTCTTTACCTACACCAATGTCAAGAGTTCTACCTAGCCGGGCGTGGTACCGCATGCCTTTAATCCCAGCACTCGGGAGGCTGAGATAGGAGGAGCGTTGTGAGTTCGAGTCCGGCTTGGGCTACAACGTGACTGCAAGGCCGGCCTGAGCTACATAGTGCGATGCTGCCTCGAAAAACTAGGGCTGGGAGTTTGGCTCAGCAGCTTAAGCGCTATCTGGCAGGAGCTAGACTGTGAGTTTAATCCCCAGTGCCACAAAGAAAAAAAAAAAGTTCTACCTATTCTATTTCCCAGCAGATTTCATGTTTCTGTTTAAATATTTAGATCTTTGATCCATTTTGACTTTAGTTTAGTGCATGATGAAAGAGATATGGGTTCAATTTTAATCTTCAGCATACAGAAAGTCAGTTTTTCTAGCACCATTTATTAAAGAGGCTATCTTTGTTTCAGTGAATGAGTTTGGCACCTTTGTCAAAAACAAGGTGGCTAGCCGGCCGTGGTGGCACATGCCTTTAATCTCAGCACTCTGGAGGCTGAGGTAGGTGGAGCATTGTGAGTTCGAGGCCAGGTTGGGCTACAACTTGAGTGCAAGAAAAAAAAAAAGTGGCTAGGTATTTTCTGGAGTTGCTTCTGCATCTTCTAATCTGTTCCATTGATCCCCAGGTCTGTTTCTTGGTGATTTTTTTTCCAGTACCACACTGGGGTTTTTTTGTTTGTTTTTGTTTTTTGCGGCACCGGGGATTGAACTCAACCTCACACCTGACAGACAGGCACTTAAGCCACTGAGCCAAACTCCTAGCCCTAGGTCTTTTGTGTGTGTGTGTGTGGTTTTTTTTTTTGTGGCACCTAGGATTGAACTGACAACCTTGCGCCTGTCAGACAGGCGCTTTAGTCACTGAGCCAAACTCCTGGCCCTGGTTTTTTGAGGCAGGGTCACACTGTGTAGCTCAGGCCGGACTTGTGCTCATGTTGTAGCCCAAACCGGCCTTGAACTCACAACGCTTCTCCTACCTCAGCCTCCCGAGTGCTGGGATTAAAGGCATGCGCCACCATGCCCGGCATGTTTTTTTGTTTTGTTTTGTTTTGTTTTCTAAATCACAGTAGCTTTATAGTATGATTTCAAGTCATGATGCCCCTGCTTTGTCTTTGTTGCCCAGAATTACCTTTGCTATCCTTGGTCTTCTTCTGTTTTGTTTTTTTTTGTTTGTTTGTTTTGTTTTGTTTTGTTTTTGTTTGTTTGTTTTGTTTTTGAGGCAGGATTTCACTATATGGTTCAGGCTGGCCTTGAACTCACTTTGCAGCCCAGGCTGGCCTCGAACTTGCAGCAATACTCCTGCCTCAGCATCCCAAGTGCTGGGATTATAGGCATGCACCACCACGGCCAGTCTCTTCTGGTTTCAAATGAATTTTAGGTTTGTTTTCTCTAATTCTGTGAGATTTGCTGTTGGAATTTTCATCAGAATTGCACTAAATCTGCATAACAATTTGGAAATATGGCTATTTCCACTATTGGTTTTTCCTACTCAAGAGCAAGGGATATTTTTGTTTTCTGATATTCTCAAAAATCTTCTTTTTCTATAGTTTTCAATGTAAAGGTCTTTTACTTCCTTCATTAGATTGATTCCTAGGTGTTTCATTTTTGGATGCCATTGTGAAAGTCATTATTTCCCCAATTTCTCTCTCAGTAAACTGGAAGATCACTAATTTACACCTGTAAATTTTTGAGTCTTGACTTTGTATCTAGCTATGCTACTGAATTTGGTTATTAAATATAGAAGTCTGCTGGTAGTTTTTGGGGTCTTCTATGTAGACTATCATGTCATCTGCAAATAATAATGATTTATCTTCTTTTTTTCCTACATTATTCCTTTTATTTCTTTCTCTGGTCTAACTGCCCTGGCTAAAGTTTCCAGAACTGTATTACTCTATTGAATAAGAGTGGTAACAGTAAGCCAGGCATGGTGGCACACACCTGTAATCCCTGCACTTGGGAGGCTGAGGCAGGAGGATCTGGTGAGTTTGAGACCATCCTGGGCTACAAAGTGAGTTCAAGGCCAGATTGAACTGCGTACTGAGACCCTGTCTCAAAAAAATAGGACTGGGAATTTAGCTCTGTGGCCTAAGTACCTGCCTAGCAGGTGTGACGTTGTGAGTTTGATCCCCAGTACAAATAAATAAAAAGAATGGTAACAGTGGGCATCCTTGTCTTGTTCCTGATTTTAGAGTGAAAACTTTTTTTTTCTTGAGACAGGGTCTTGCTCTGTAGTCCAGCAGGCTGGCCTTGAATTCACTATGTAGCATACATTGGTCTTGAACTCACAGCAATCCTTCTGCCTCAGTCTCTCGAATGCTGGGATTACAGGTGTGCACCATCAAACCTGGCCATCCATTTAGTATGATGTTGGCTGTTGGTTTGTCACAGATGACTTTCATCAGATTGAGATAAAGGCCATCTATTCTAACTTTCTGTAGGGTTTTTATCATGAATGAATGCTGGACTTTGTCAAAAGCTTTTTCTGCATCTGTTGAAGTGATCATATGATTTTTGTCCTTGGCTCTGTCAATATGTATTACATATTACTTTTATTGATTTATGTATGTTGAACCATCCCTGCATCCCTGGGATGACTCCCACTTGGTCATGGTGTATAATCTTCTTTACAATTCACTGCATTCTGTTTGCCGGTATCTTATTGAGGATTTTTGCATTTATGTTCATTAGGCAGATTGACCTGTAATTGTTTCTTAGTTGAGTGCTCTGGTTTTGGTATTAGGGTAGTATTTCCTTCCAGGAATGAATTTGAGAGTATTGCTTCCCTTTCAATTTCATTAAAGAGTTTGAGAAGTAATGGTGTTAGGTCTTCTCCAAGTTTCTTGCAGAATTGAATAGTGAATCCATCAGGATCTGAGCCTTTTTTTTTGTTGTTGTTGGTAGATTTTTAATTACATCTTTGATTTCATTAATTGATATTGGTTTATTTGGGATTTTTATATCTTCTTGATTCATCTTTGGTAATTCATATATTTCCAGGAATCTGTCCATTTCTTCTGCATTTTCCATCTTATTAGAATATAAATTCTCAAAGTAGGTATACATGGTCTTCTGGATTTCTGCAGAATCTGTTGTGATTTCACCCTTTTCATTCCTAATTGCATGGATTTGAATCCTTTTTTTTTAAAAAGGCAAATAGTTTTAATTCATCTCTTATACAACAGTGCAAAGTATTAACCAATCAGTATGATTTTTAGTGTCTGCTGAATATTAAGATAGTCACTTAAGCTTAAGATGAACTCTGGTTTATATAAGTTCTATGTTTCTATACATTTAATGACTTACAGAATAGATGGAGAAAAGGAACATCATATGAAGTAAAATTTACACACAAAGGTCTCTAGATGTGTGCACAAGTCACCACATTTAGGACAGCTTAGCTGGTTTCCACCTTTCCCAGAATTCTCGGAGCCTGATTTCTTACTGCTTCCCTCACTCACTGATTTCATATTTCTGTCTCCAGAGTCATCTTTATTTGTCCCATCTTTTGAGGCAAAGTATGCTAGTGTTTCTGAAAAGGTTCTAAGAGGGGATCTGTCCAGAATCTGCATTTCAAAAGTCCCAAGTCTTCCTAAACTGGTGTATGAATGTGACCACAAGAAATACCTCTTTGTGCCAAGGTGAACTAGGCGGTGATGAGCCAGGCGGCAGCTGTACCACAGGTACAAGTGCGATAGCTGGACATCTGGACCGGGCCTAGGCTGGGGCTTCACCCCTTACTGACCTCAGGGTTTATGTGGACCAATCCCTACTCATTGGTCACACTGACATTGTTCCCACCAGACTGAAGCTGGATACAGAGCACACTTGACAGGTAGCCAGGCACATTCACTCTTGGACTTGAGCCTTTTCTGTCCTTTTTTTGATAAGGTTGGCTAAGGGTTTGTTGATTTTATTTAATCTTTCAAAAAACCAACTCTTTGATTCATTAATTCTTTATATTTTATTTTAGTCTCCAATGCATTAATTTTTGCTCTGATCTTTATAATTTCCTCCCTCGTATGAGCTTTAGGCTTGACCTGCTCTTCTTTTTCTAGAAGTTTGAGGATTAACATTAAGTCATTTATTTGAGATTTCTGTTTTCCTGATATGGGTATTCACAGCTATATGTTTCCCTCATAGGATTGCTTTCATTGTGTCCCATAAGTTCGGATATGTTGTATTGTCATTATCACTTAATTTTAAAACTGTTTAATTTCTTCTTTATTTATCTGTTTGTTTGTTTGTTTATTTATTTACTGGTTCTGGGGATTGAACTCACAACCTCACACCTGCCAGGTGGGTGCTTACACCACTGAGCTAAATCCCTGACCCTATTTTTTGAGACAGTCTCACTATGCAGTTTAGGCTGGACTTGAACTCACCTTGTAGCCCAGGGTGGTCTCAAACTCACAATGATCCTCCTGCCTCAGCCTCCTGAGTGCTGGAATTAAAGGCATGTACCACCATGCCTGGCTTAATTTCTTCTTTAATTTCATCTGTGACCCACTGGTTGTTCAGTAGAGTGTTACTTAATTTTCGTGTGCTTATGAAGTTCTTATCATTTCCTCAGGTGTTATTTGTCATGAAAGTATCTTATTTCTCCATCAATTCTAAAAGATAGTTTTGCAATTTATATCAGTCTGAGTTAGAGATTGTTTTCCTTTAAGACTTGAAATACTTCACTCCAAGCTCTCCTTGACTTGACGGTTTCTGTTAAGAAGTCAGTTGTAGCCGGGCGTGGTGGCGCACGCCTTTAATCCCAGCACTCGGGAGGCTGAGGTAGGCGGAGCGTTGTGAGTTCGAGGCCGGCTTGGGCTACAACGCGAGCGCAAGGCCGGCCTGAGCTACCTAGTGCGACCCTGCCTCAAAAAACCAGGGCCGGGAGTTTGGCTCAGTGGCTTAAGCGCCTGCCCTGGCAGGCGCAAGGCTGTGAGTTCAATTCCCGGTGCCGCAAAAAAAAAAAAAAAAAGAAGTCAGTTGTGCCTGGTGTGGTGATGCAGCACTCAGGAGGCTGAGGTAGGCGGAGTGTTGTAAGTTCGAGGACGGCTTGGTCTACAACTCGAGTGCAAGGCCAGGCTGAGCTACATAGTGCGACCCTGCCTCAAAAAACTAGGACTGGGAGTTTGGCTCAACGGCTTAAACACCTGCCTGGTAGGCACAAGGTTGTGAGTTCGATCCCCGATGCCACAGGAAAAAAAAAAAAAAAGAAGTCAGTTGTGATTCTGATGGGCTCTCCTTGGCAGGTGATTTGTTTCTTTCCTCTAACAGCTTTTAATACTATGTTTTTGTGTTGAATTTCTGGAATCTTTCTTATGATATGCCTGGCTGTATATTTTATTTTATTTTATTTTTTTTTGCGGCACCGAGGATTGAACTCACAGCCTCGCGCCTGCCAGGGCAGGCGCTTAAGCCACTGAGCCAAACTCCCAGCCCTGGTTTTTTGAGGCAGGGTCGCACTATGTAGCTCAGGCCGACCTTGTGCTGCGTTGTAGCCCAAGCGGGCCTCGAACTCACAACGCTCCGCCTACCTCAGCCTCCCGAGTGCTGGGATTAAAGGCGTGCGCCACCACCACGCCCGGCTGTATATTTTATTTTTGATGATAGTTAATTGGAGTTCTATATGCCTCATTTATCTGTATGTCAAATTCTTCCTTGCCAGAGAAGTTTTCTGTCATGACATCTGTAAAGTTTTATAATGTCATTTGTGGTATCTCCTGCTTTTCACTGACTCAATCAATCTTATGTTATTATTCTTTGCATCATCTAGCAGCTCCTGGATTGATTCTCATGGTCTCTTGCTATTTTAAAGAAATCTTTCTTTTCATAATTGCTAACCACAACCTGTCTTCTATATCTGAGATTCTGTCCTCACATTGGCTCATTCTGCTGCATATATTTTCAATGGAATTTTTATTCTCCTGGATATCTGTTTGAATCTGCTTCATGGATTCCATTTCTTTCTTATGTTGGGCATTTATGGTTTCCATCATTTTCCTAAGCTCCTCTATTTTTTTAAATCTGTATCTGCTGCAGAGTCAGTAAGCATGGTTTTCATTGTAGTTACAATTTCTGTAGTTATATGAGAAATTATTTCTGTTTTGACTTTTTTTTTCCTAGAGACTCATTCATATGCTTTGTTCTTATCATTTCAGCGAGTCCTGGTGTGTGGCTTTCCAATTGTTTCACCTCATTGCTCCATGGGTTTGCCTTTGGTGAACTGGATGTCTGGGGTTGCAACATGTTCAAGTGTCTTCTCATTTTCTTCTCCTTCTCCTCCTCCTCCTTCTTTTCAATTTAATTCCTGGGTTCATGCCTGTAAATTGCCTATTGTGAGTTGCTCTATTGATACTATTTAGAACCCTTGAGTAATGACTGCTTCTCAGAGGTGTCTTCCAGGTGTAGCTGGCTTTTGAGTTTTGAGTCTGTGGCAGGATCCTACCTCTTCAGTTTACTGGGGCTGAGAGAGAAGTTGCTGCCTGCATGGCCCAGCCCGTTTTTTTTTTTTTTTTTTTTTTTTTTTTTTTTTTTTTTTTTTTTTTTTTTTTTTTTTTTTTTTTTTTTTTTTTTTTGTGAGTACCAGAAATCGAACTCTGGATCTTCTGCTTGCCAGGCAGGCACTTCACCACTGAGCTATATCCCCAGCCCCAGCCCCTAGTTTTTAGGTACCGGCCTATAGTATTTTTTATGACCCTAGGCAGGAAGAACAACTGGTTAGAACAATTATGTCACTTTGGCTAAATTGGTACAATCAGCAATAACAATTGCATCAAACACAGCCTAGAAAATGACAAATAAATTAACTATTAATTTTCCATGTTAAACTGTATGAAGTATATTTGTGGTTACATAACAAAATCTAAAACAAACCAGAAAACTATATGCAGTAAATAAGTACTTAGTAAACCAGTACTTAGTAAACCAGGGGAGAAAATTTAAAAGGGGTTAGGTAAAAATAAAGAAATACAAGAGGAAGAGATTAGAAGTAAGGCTGGAGGACAAAGAGGGATCACACAAACTTTGGGAAACTGGTGCAGAAGACAGGATGG
Source organism: Dasyprocta punctata (assembly GCA_004363535.1). Classification (NCBI taxonomy): domain Eukaryota; kingdom Metazoa; phylum Chordata; class Mammalia; order Rodentia; family Dasyproctidae; genus Dasyprocta; species Dasyprocta punctata. Next base: position 47,905 of record RJWM01001552.1, read on the forward strand.
AAGGAGAGAAAGAAGAAATAAATGGAAGAGCAGAACAACTACTGCAATGCAGCTAGAAACCATGTTCACACTCATATAAACACAAGATCAAACAATAAAGGAGAAAAGATAAAAACAAAACCAAATAAGAAGAGAGAAGAAAAAAGTGTTCACTTTGGGTTTGTCTCCGCTGTTACTGGTAGGCAACATGTGGAAACAGAGTCCAGATCTGAGCTGATTTATCCCAGCAAGCCAGCTTGCAGCCATCAGCATACCTTCTGTGGGCTTGTACTCAGCTGGAAGCTGCTAGATGGACCCAGCAGTTGTTCTGAGTTTTGAGTTCAGTTGGCCCCCTCCAAGATGGCTCCCAGCCCATCGTTCTCTCTCATGGGACAGCCGAGCCTTCAGCACTGACTCCCAGATAGTGCAGTCCTTCACACCCACTGTTCCTTTCCCCTACTGCATCTCTCCATGGAGGCCTCTGGTGTTGCCAGCAGTCACCGTGTGTCCACCTGCTCCCCACACACAGTGAGTCCCAACTTGGGGAGAGGACTATGCCAGCTACCTCCTTCTTTTTTTTTTTTTTTTTTTTTTTTTTTTGCGGCACCAGGGATTGAACTCACAACCTTGCGCCTGCCAGGGCAGGCGCTTAAGCCACTGAGCCAAACTCCCAGCCCTGGTTTTATGAGGTAGGGTCACACTATGTAGCTCAGACCAGCCTTGCACTCGAGTTGTAGCCCACGCCGGCCTCGAACTCACAATTCTCCTCCTACCTCAGCCTCCTGAGTGCTGGTATTAAAGGTGTGCACCACCATGCCCAGCTGTTACCTCCTTCTTCATTGAAGTTTCTCTCTTCACTCTCCCCACAGGCTTCAGTTCTCACTTCAGATCCTTCCTGTATCCAGGGGAACCACCTTCCTCCTTCTTGTCTTCCTTGTATTGCTATATTCCAGTGTCTGGATGGCAACTCTCAGAGAGGCTCTTTCTCTGCTGCTTACCACTCTGCCATCTTCCCAGAAGTCCTTTAAAAAATTAAAAAAGGCTGGTGTTGTGGTTTTTATATCTAAAAGTTCCCCAAGAACTGCATGTGCTCTTAGGTGGGGCTCTGCTCTTTCTGGGCTGAAGAGGGAAATGTTTCCCAGAGGTTAGCCATCTAGGCATTCAGAGGCCTCTAGAGGCATGATTCAAAGGCCTCAGGTACTGGTGGCAGACCTTAGCACCATCTGTGTGGTGCTGATTTTCTAGGCATGCAAAATGCAAGAGTTGTGGCATCAGAGAGGCTTCTACCTAGATTTTACAAGGTGGCCTGGGAGGCCAGACAATTTGCTATGAGAGGAAAGCTGAAAGTACAGTGCAGACTCCAATACAGTGGAGAAGCCAGGAATGTGGAACATATGAGGAAAGCATCAGGCAATGAGCCAAGTCAGTCCAAGAGAGAACATATGAGAGTTGCTACCTGCAGTGCTATAGGAGTGGGGCCACCGAACCTCATCTTTGCCCCAGGTGCTGTACATGGATCTACAGAATTTAATGTTTGCCCTACTGGGTTTCAGTCTTGCTTTGGTCCCTTTAGTTTCTAGCTCCTTATTCTTCCCTTTTGGAATGTTTACCCTGTACCATTATATGTTACCTGTGTTTAACTTTTTTTTTTTTTTTTTTTTTTTGCGGCACCGGGGATTGAACTCACAACCTCGCGCCTGCCAGGGCAGGCGCTTAAGGCACTGAGCCAAACTCCCAGCCCTGATTTTTTGAGGCAGGGTCGCACTATGTAGCTCAGGCCGGCCTTACGCTCGCGTTGTAGCCCAAGCCAGCCTCGAACTCACAACACTCCACCTACCTCAGCCTCCCGAGGGCTGGGATTAAAGGCGTGCGCCACCACGCCCGGCTCACCTGTGTTTAACTTTTTGATTACTTTTGTTTGTTTTGTTTTGTTTTTTGAGAGAGGATCTTGCCAATCAGTTCAGGCTGGACTTGAATTCCTTCTATAGACCAGGGTGACCTCAAACTTGCAGCAATCCTCCTGCCTTAGCCTCCTGAGTGCTGGAATTATAGGTGTGTGCCACCAGGCCCAGCTAACTTTTATTTTTATAGGGGTTCACAACTTTCAACTTTCAGAGAAGACTTTGGATTTGAACTTTTCAGCACTGTTAAAACTGTTAAGACTTTGGGGACTCTTAGAGGTAGACTAAATAAATGCATTTTGCATAAAGAGATGTGCGTGAGTTTTGTGGGAGGAGGGACAGAATGTTATGGCTTATAGCTACATGTCCCCCAAAATCTTCATGCACTCAGAGGCAGGGCTTTGGAAGGTGACTAAATTATGAGGGAGCTACAGCTGACTTGCTGTTAGGAGGTGGAACCTTTTTCATATCTCTGTTTAGAGGTATGTAACTGTGCAGTGTGACTTGGAAGTGCCTAGGTCCCTCTTAGGCTCCTTCTCTCTTTCTTAAATTTCTGGTCACCTTGATGTATGCAACTTTCCCCCATCATGCCTTCCTGCCCTAGAGCCAGGCAACTAGGGACATGAGTCAAAACAAACATATCTTCAAATTGTGGGTGTCAGATATTGTATCATAGCAACAAGAAAGTGACTAAGACAGCTAGGGATGTAACTCAGTGCAAAGGTCCTAGGTTCAGTACCTATACTAGAAAACAAAACAAAACACAAAAACAGACCATGTGTAGTAATTATAATCTCAGCTATCTAGGAAGTTGAGCCAGGAGGATTACTTGAGTTTGATAGGAGCAGCACAAAAACTAAATAAAATAATAAAAGAAATAGTTGGAAATATTTAGCTTCTGAAAGGCACCTTACCCAAATGGACCCATAAATATTTCTTTCAGACGCAGCTTTACAAGAAAGAAGTCTACTGCCATACCACATCTAGAGTCATACCACCCCGAGTGCACCTGCACTTGTCTGATATCAGAAGCTA
>RJWM01001552.1:50919-86409 GCA_004363535.1 Dasyprocta punctata
AAAAAAAAAAAAAAAAAAAAAAAAGAAGCTAAGAAGGCTCGGATCTGATTAGTAGTTTCCTGGTGTAGCAGTGCAATGCTGTAATCTCAGCACTTGTGAGGCTGAGGCAGGAGAATTGCTGTGAGTTTGAGGCTAGCTGGGGCTACATAGTGAATTTAAGGTCAGTCTGAACTACAAGCAAGACCCTGTCTCAAGAAGAAAAAAGAAAGAAAGAATATACGTTTAAAACATATAGAAAACTTTGTGTATATTCCAAATATTTAGTATGAAACTAACATAAAATTATATATATATTTTTGGTACTAGGGCTCAAACTCATGACCTTGTACTTTGCCAGTCAGGCCCTTGTGCCACTGAGCTATATCCCTGGCCCGATAAAATTATATTAAGTTAAAGGTATAACTCAGTAGTAGAGTCCTTGCTTAAAATGCTCAAAGCCCTGGGTTCAATCACCAGCACTGGAAAAAATTATAAAAAGTTTGTTTAAGCAGAGTGTGGTGGCGCACGCCTTTAATCCCAGCACTCGGGAGGCTGAGGTAGGAGGAGTGTTGTGAGTTCGAGGCCGGCTTGGGCTACAACACGAGTGCAAGGCTGGCCTGAGCTACATAGTGCAACCCTGCCTCAAAAAGCCAGGGCTGGGAGTTTGGCTCAGTGACTTAAGCACCTGTCTGACAAGGCACGAGGTTGTGAATTCAATCCCTGGTGCCGCAAAAAGAAAAAGTTTATTTATTTATTTATTAGTTTTTGTGGTGCTGGGAGTTGAATCCAGTTTTCGCCCATGTCAGGCAAACACTATACCACTGAGGTATACTCCCAGACCAAAAGCAAAATTATTATTATTTTTTTGTCTTTTTGAGACAGGGTCTCACTATACAGTTCAGGATGGCCTCGAACTCGCAATGATCCTCCTGCCTCAGCCTCCCGAGTGCTGGAATTACAGGCATATGCCACTGTGCCCAGCTCCAACAGCATTATTTTAAGATGACACACATTTTGTTCAGTTTTGAGACAAGGTCTGGTGATATAGTTCAGGGTGGCCTTGAACTCACTATGGATCCCAGGCTGCCTCAAACTCACTGTGATTCTCTTGCCTCGGCTTCCCAAGCCCTGGTTTGTGCTACCACATACATCAAAAATAAACAATTTTTCCTAGAATTTATTATTTTTTATCTCATGAATTTTGCATATAATACTTTTATTATGGCTTAATGTAGGTATTTAATTTTGACCCAGAGTTACTTGGAAGATTTTTCTTTTTCTCTTTTTGAATTTGTTTACTTATTTTCATACTAAGGAATAGAATCAGGGCCTACATCCCTAGTTCTCCGTTAAAAATTCTGAATTTTACACTTGATTTTAGTCAAAAGGCCGAGAGGTGATAAAAAATTTTGAATTTTGAGGTAGGTTTTCTCACGTTACTAAGTTGCCTAAGGCTGGGTTGAAGTTTTTGATCCTCCTGCTTTAGTCTTGCAGAGTGCTGGGATTGCAAGCATGAACCATTATGCTCAGTTCTTTTCTTTTTTCTTTAAATTGCAGACACATAATTGTATTTAACATTGTGGTCTGATAATACAGTATGTACTATACAGTGCTTTGGTTTTTTTTTTTTTTTTTTTTTTTTTTTTTTTTTTTTTTTTTTTTTTTTTTTTTTTTTTTTTTTTTTTTTTGCGGCACAGGGATTGAACTCACAACCTTGCACCTGCCAGGACAGGTGCTTAAGCCACTGAGCCAAACTCCCAGCCCTAGTTTTTTGAGGCAGGGTCGCACTATGTAGCTTAGGCCGGTCTTGCACACGTGTTGTAGCCCAAGCCGGCCCTGAACTCGCAATGCTCCTCCTATCTTGGCCTCCCGAGTGCTGGGATTAAAGTCATGCGCCACCATGCCCGGCTATACAGTGCTTTGAAACATATAATCCCAGCTAACTACTTAGGAAGCTGAGGCAGGGGGATTCTGAGTTGGAGGCCACTTGGGCTGCAAAGCCATTTCAAAGCCAGCCTGTATTACCTAGTGAGACTGTTTCCAAAAATAATTTTTAAAAAAGTCTGAAATTTGAATTAGATTAGTTGAGTCATTCTTGGCTTAAAATGTGACTGATTTTTATTTAAAATGTTCTCAGTACACTTAAGAAGAATGCACACTCTGCTCAGCATGGTGGTTCAAGCCTTTAATCTCAGCACTTGGGAGGCTGAGGCAGGATGATTGCTGTGAGTTCAAGGCCAGCCTGGGATATACTGAGTTAGTGACTTGAAGACCAGCCTGAACTACATAGCAAGACCTTATTTTTAAACGCTCTAAGCATAACAGAGGGTGCCACATTCGCATCTCTTATTTTTGTAATGTAAATTTAACTTTAGCATAATGGTAGCCAGCTGTGCATCTCAGCACCTTTCCCTGAAGGACATAGGAGACAATCTTTGTATTTACCTATTTGGTACAACGAAAGTCGAGGTGTGTGCATGTGTGCAAAAGTGTCAAGCCAAGATTTACATTTACATTATGCTCCACAGAACAGTTTTGTTTTGTTTTAGTATGTTTACCTGAGCATCACAGAGGGTATAATACACACACATTCCAGGATTTATTTTTTTTTAAAGTTTTCTTTTGATTTTTCTAGTAGATGAAGCCCAATTCAGTACAATGGCACATGAAAAACCAGATTTGCAAGTTTTGGAGGCAATCAAAAGTGACTCATCGGATTACTCATGCATGAATGATGAGAATGATCTATTATGGTAAAATACAAACTTTTATAACAGACGAGTGGTGTGGGTGGATGATGATAATGATGACTTTGACATTGGCAATATAACCCAAAGTTCCTGTGACAGTGAAACAGAGCAAGAATCAGCTGATACAGACACAGGTGATGCAGACCTCTTTGATTCAGATGACAAAGGAAACAGCAATGTGAGTACATATTTGACTAATCAAACTGTTGCAAAATGGTCACACAACCAAATGGAATGATTCAATGTTAGAATTCAGTCCAAAAATGTAGTGAGGGTCTTGACAAGGGTGTAACATATAGAGAACCCTTTCCTGTCCTCGTCATGGTCCAGGAAGGTTTATAATTATAATCCCAAGGAGACATTATTGGAATTTTAATCAGCTAACTCCAATCTACCACTTCCAGTGCAACCCACGGCGAGAAGAAAGACACTGAGACATATATACAGTTGTGGGGAGCCAAGGGGTCCTAAGTCCAGCCAAGATGGTGGTTCACCAGAACAAAGGCCCCGACTCAGAGCCCTTCCCAGATTTTATTAATTCTCCATGAGGGGAGTGGCTTGGGGATGAGTAACAGTGAGAGTGGCAGGGAAATATGTGACTGCCATGACTATTGTGAGCTGGGCTAGGTAGGAGGTCTGAGATCACCTTTGTGATATGCAGAGGACAAGAAATGCAGAGAGAGCAATCTGCTTAACAACTGAGGTAGTAGCTTATAATTTGAGGTCAGTGCTTCAGTTATGATGTACAATCTTTTTTGCCCTGGGAAGTCATAGCTTGTTTCTCGAGGCTTGGTCCCAGCCAACAGCGTGGAGCACAGCTCTCCATCCCACCTGGCTCAACCATGTATTTGGGGTGTCACTGGCTGGGGTAACACTGACCTGTCACTTTGCCTTAGAGATTACACATCAGCACCTCAGCCAGCCCAATTTACATTGCTTAAAGCCAATTGAAGGGACAAAGAAATAATCTAGCCAGCTCTGCACATATCACTACATGGAGACAGGCCAAGTTTATCCAAAATTGAGATAGTTGCTCCTCTTTTCAAGGAGAGTCAAGGAGAGTCGTCTCTGTGGTTCCCCACAGTAACATACTGGGCAGAATGCAAGCACTGCCATTCAATGTTCAAAACTGTAACAAACAAGATGCTTCAAGGTGCTATGAAATACACAAAGGGTGAGATGTAAGTAAAATGTTCTGCATGTACCAATAGCCATATTAAAAATTGTTTTTATTATGACACCTCACTAGCTGAATTCAAAGCATTCATATGTCTGTTGTACTTATCAGGGATTTCTGATGGTAATCACTGGAATGTAAAAGACTTATGGAAGAGCAATGAGTTTTGACATAAAAATTTATGCCCTTGTAGATGCAAAGACTTATGCTTTCAATTTAGAAATTTATCCTGGAACTCAGTCGTATGTCCTTATTTATATAGTACTAAACCAAAAGATGACCAGACATGGTGGTACATCCTCGTAATCCCAGCACTCAGGAGGCTGAGGCAAGAGGATAGTTGCAAGTTTAAGACCAGCCTGGGATACAAAGTGAGCTCAAGCCCAGTTTAAACTGTATAGTGAGATCCTGTCTCAAAAGATAAAACAACAAAACAAACAAACACCAAAAAACAAAAAACTCCAAAAAACAAATGCTGTTGTGAAGAGACTTGTTGCTCCCATCTCCTAAACTAATCAGAATGTGACATTCAACAATTGGTTTACCAGTTTCCAATTGATGTTACATTTGCTAACAGAGTACAAGTTGATCAGTGCAGGAAGAGTAGGCAGGAACAAAGCAGGGATTCTAATGTTGCAATTTCAAAACAGAGAATTGTATAGTACAATCTTTGTATTTCAGAAAGATTTACATTGGGCTCATATATGGCAAAGAAAAATAAATTGGTACTCCTGATATCACATTGCACCATGGAAAAATGGTGGAGTGGTAAGTAGCAGAGAAAACAGCCTCTCTGAGACTCACCATCCAGATGATGGAATACAGCATTATGAGAAAGACAAGAAGGAAGGAAGTGGGTCCCCTGGGCCCAGAAAGAATCTGAAGTGCAAACTGAGGCCCACAGAGAGAGTGAAAAGAAAAACTTCAAGGAAGAAAAGGCGGTAGCCTGCAGCACCTTTGCCCTGAGACTGGACTCACTGCAGGTAAGGAAATGTTTGAACTGGGAACGCATGGTCATAGTGACGGTGACTGCTGGTGACCCTAGAAACCTCTGCAGAGAGACACAGCAGTGGCATAAAGTGGCAGAAGTGGAGGACAGCACTAGCTGGAAGTGAGTACAGAGGATTTAGTCCTCCCACTGGGAACCATTTTGGAGACTAAGCCCAGAACCCAGAACTACTGCTGGCTTTCTCTAGCAGCTCCTGGCTGAGCACAGACCCATGGAAATTGCTTGGATTGTGGCAAGCCCAATGAATCTGGTCTCAGGGCAGGTCTGCTGAGGTTACCCACTACTCTGCCGTGAAGCAACTGCTGACTTGCTGGGGTAGATAGGCATGATTTGGGACTCTTTCTCCACAGGTTGTCTACTAGTGAAACCAGAGAGAATCTTGGAAGTGGGCTATTTGTTTTTCTTTTTCTTTTCTTTTTTTTTTTTTTCTCTTTCTCCTTCATTGTTTTTATATGAGTGTGAAAGTGGTTCCTAGCCTTTTTGTGGGTGTGGTTCTGTTCTGTTCTTCCTTTTATCTCTTCCATCTCTCTTTTCCTTCAGTCTTCTGCACCAGTTCCTCCAAGTTGGTATGATCCTCTTTCATCCTCCAACCTTACTTCTAGTCTTTCTCTTCTTCCACTTCTCTACTTTCTTCTTAATCCTTTTATTTTATTTTATTTTTTGGTACTGGGGATCAAACTCGTTTGTTTTATTTTAAAGAGAATAAAAACAAGCAAAGTAAAACAGAATAAAGTCAATCAAAACAAACCAGTGTAAGTGACCCAGGACTTCAAAACAATACAAAATCAACAATGGTTACCATAATGCCTCTTGTCTTCAAAATAGCTGCAGATAGCTTCATACATAGTAAAAATAAAACAAAACATAACAGAATAGAGCCAATAAAAACAAAACAATGGATGCAATAAAGGACTTCAAAACAAGACAGTAGTAAATCCAAAATGGCTAGCAAAATATGTCTTGCTGTCTTTGAAATAGCTGCCCATGCCATCGGATATAACAAAATCAAAAAAACAAAACAAAATAAAACCCAACCCAACAAACCAATGGTAATGATACAGGACTTCAAAACAAGATAATAGGGAATTAACAATGGCTACCACCTTCAGATGGAGATTCCCCCCTAGATGCCACACTGTGTACTATTATTCTCTGAACAGATGATCAGACCACTTGCCCTAGACCTGCAACGTCAGTGAAACACCAAACACCAACTTGCATTTCACCTGAATACCTGTCATTGCAGCCTGTGTTTCTCCAGATCAAGCAGTCACTTATGGTGGGGGTATTGACTCTTCTTGTTTCCCAGCCTCAAAAGGAGCTGGGGTCTGGCTGTCCCCCTGTTGGCAGCAGCCCACGCATGGCAGTGGTTCACAGGGAGGGCTTGCTTCGTGGTGAAGAAATACAAACAGCAAATAAATATATGAAAAAATGTTCAACATCACTGATCATTTGAGAGATGCAAATTAAAACAACACTGAGATTCCTCTTCACCCCAGAAAGGATGGCTATTATGAAGAAATCAAGCAATAACAAATGCTGGAGGGGCTATGGAGAAAAAGAAACTCTTCTCCACTGTTGGTAGGAGTGTGGACTAGTGCCACCACTGTGGAAATCAGTGTGGACATTCCTCAAAAAACTAGGACTATGGGCCAGGCATGTAGCTCAGTGGCACAAGGGCCTGCTTGGCAAGCACAAGGTTGTGAGGTCGATCCCCAGTACCAAAATGAATAAATGGATTTTAAAAAAAGTAGAACTAGAGGTCCCATTCAACCCAGCTATTCCCCTTCTGGATAGCTCCCCAAAAGAGTTAAAAACATCATACCCCAGTGATATATGTGCACCCATGTTTATAGCAGCACAATTTCTACTAGCCAGATCTTGGAAACAACCTAAATGTCCCATTGACTGAGAAATGGATAAAAAAGATGTGGCAGCCGGGCGTGGTGGCACACGCCTTTAATCCCAGCACTCGGGAGGCTGAGGTAGGAGGAGCATTGTGAGTTCGAGACCGGCTTGGGCTACAACTCCAGCGCAAGGCCAGCCTGAGCTACACAGTGTGACCCTACCTCAAAAAACCAGGGCCGGGAGTTTGGCTCAGTGACTTAAGTGCCTGTCTGACAGGCGTGAGGTTGTGAGTTCAATCCCTGGTGCCACAAAAAAAAAAAAAAAAAGTACTATTCAGCCATAAAGGATAAACTGGAGACATTCATACGTAAATGAATGCAACTTGAGACCATACTCATTAGTCAAATAAGACACACATGTGTGAACATCATATTGTCTCATTAGTGTGAGAAGCTGAAAGAAACAATATATGTATATGTATATGTATATGTATATGTATATGTATATAAAAATAGTTAAGCCGGGCGTAGTGGTGCACACCTTTAATCCCAGCACTTGGGAGGCTGAGGTAGGAGGAGCTTTGTGAGTTCGAGGCCGGCTTGGGCTACAATGTGAGCGCAAGACCGGCCTGAGCTACACAGTGCAACCGTGCCTCAAAAAACTAGGGCTGGGAGTTTGGCTCAGTGGCTTAAGTACCTGTCTGGTAGACATGAGGCTGTAAGTTTGATTCCCAGTGCCACAAAAATAAATAAATAAAAATAGTTAAGACAGTTATACTACTGATTTCTCTGGGTTCACTGAAAAGAAAGATTTATGCTGATATTGTTCAGACAATTGAATGCAGATGTCTTGTGCTTTGGGTGAATGATTTGGGGATGATAATGTGCAATGTATGTACTTTTGTTGCCCTACTATTGATGTGTTTTGAAATCTTGTTTTAGTTTTTTTTTTCTTTTTCTCCTTGAAATAAAATGGATTTTGAAAACAAAACAAAGCAAAGCAAAAACATTGCACCAAGATGGAACTGTTGATAGGGAAACCTCGACAAACCAGAAGACTCAGATGGAAACTTTCTACAACAAACAAAGGCAGGGTAGGTGTTGATTAGTTATGCAGTAACTATGATGTCATTTGAAGTGCAAAGAATTGGCCAATGGTTGTGTTTTAATCGATCCTAAACATATGTGGCATAAATCGTTTGATAGTTTACAAAGAGAATAACAAGTTCAAAATACCACGGAGACATTTTCTTAGACAATGCTGGGTATAGTGACACACACCGGCAATACCAGCACTTGGGTGGTTGAGGCAGGAGCATCACTGGGAGTTCAAGGCCAGCCTGGGCTACATGGTAAACTGAAGGCCAGCCTGAACTACACAGCAAGACCTTGTCTCAAAAAATTTTTTTGTCTTAAAGGATTAGAACTGGAACTCATAAGAGATCATTTATAGCAGAGAAAAAATTACGCAAAAAACTGTACCAGCCAGGTTGGTTGTGCACACCTGTAATCTCAGCACTTGGGAGGCTGAGGCAGGAGGATTGCTGTGAGTTCAAGGTCAGTCTGGGTTATATAAGGGAGTTCAAGACCAGCCTGCACTACATACCAAGACCTTGTCTCAAAAAAAAAAAAAAGAAAAATTGTGGACTACACTGGTGAGCTGACAGGTAAACAGGCAGGTGTAGCTCCCAAGGACCTACTACAACAGGAAAACAAAAAAGATGTTGACTATACCCTACAAGAAAGGACAGGAAAATAAAATATGTGCTATCAGTGTAAGCGATGCTCGTGTATTAGAATATACAATTTTCATGTGTGAAGACTACCTTAGGTGCAGCCACTGAAGCGAAGATTATTTTTGTTGCAGAGTTCTATTGGTATTTTCATTGTAGTTCACATAGGTTTTATTTCTGATATTATCTCTTAGGTTTTCAAGCCAGTAAACAGCTGATGTGAAAATGTTAATGTCTATTTTAAGCACTCATTACACATTTGGTATTTTATTTCATTGCTATCTTATTTCCCTTCCAAGTGCACGTTGTACAACATAGTAGGAAGCTCCTGACAAAACAGGAAGAGAAGTGAAAGAATGGCCTGCTGCATAGGAAAGGAGAGCTAAGCACATGCACTGTCAGTGTAAACAAGATGTGTGCATACTGTTGTAATGCGTGAACACTGCCTTGGGTGTGACAGTTGAAACAAAGATTCTTGCTTTAGTAGACTTTTGTGTTTATATTACAACTCATATAGTTTTTTTTTCTGATGTTATCTCAGATTTTGTAAGCAAGCACACAGCTGATATGAAAATGTCGGCAACTAGTCAAAGCACTCCATTACACATTTGATATTTTATTTTATGAATTAATTAATTTTTCCTGAGACAGTGTCTCACTATGTAGTTTATGCTGGCCTTGAACTCACTATGTAGCCAAAGCTGGCCTCAAACTCAAAGTGATCCTCCTTCCTAAGTCTTTTGAGTGCTAGGATTACAGGTGAGCATCACCATGCTGGCTTATTTTATTTTATTAACATCTTATTTTCTTATTAAGTAGGTGTGGTAAATGAAGTAAGGATTTTTTTTTTTTGGCCTTTTTGTTTGTTTGTTGGTTTGTTTTGAGACAGGGTCTCACTATGCAGTTCAGGCTGGTCTTGAGCTCACTTTGTAGTGCAGACCGGTCTCAAATTTGCAATGATCCTACTGCTTCAGCCTCCAGAGTGTGGGAATTATAGGCATGTACCACCATGCCCAGCTTTTGGTCTTTTTGAAACAGGGTCTCGCTATGCAGTTCAGTCTTGTTATGCTGGCCTTGAGTTCACTTTGTAACCCAGGCTGGTCTTGAACTCACAAAGATCCTCCTGCCTCAGCCTCCTGAAAGCTGGGGTTACAGGCACACACCACCATGCCCAACGAAGTAAAGATTTTTATTGTAGAGTGCTATTGGTATTTTTATTGTGCTTCATATACTTCTCATGTTATCTTTTAGGTTTTGTAGACAGGTACACACACAGTTAATGTGAAAATGTTGCTCTTTATTCTAAACATGCAATATATATTAAGATTTTTTTTTTTTTTTTGGTACTGGGAATCAAACTTAAAGCCTTGCACTTGCCAGGCAGGTGCTATGCCACTAAGCTATATCCCCAGCCCCAAGAATTAAAAAAAAAAGAAAAAAATGTTATATAGTTGAGTGCCTGTGTACACTGGTATTTGGTGTATATATATTTATGATTGTTATCTTTTCCTCTTGGAGTGTTCCCTTTACAAGGATGTAGTGACCTTTGTGTCGCTTAATCAGTCTTGGCTTGAAATCTACCTTGTCTGCAAATAGAATAGCTATTCCTGCTTTTTTCCTGTGTTCCTTTTACATGGATTATTGCTTTCCATCCTTTGACTTTCAGTCTATGTGGGCTTTTTTTGTTTGTTTGCTTGCTTGTGTTTGTTTTTTCTTTTTTGAGACAGGGTCTCGCTATACTCACAATGGTCCTCCTGCCTCAGCCTCTGGAGTGCTGGGATTACGGGTGTGCACCATCACACCCTGCTCTATGAGGTTCTTTTTGAATTAAATGTGTTTCTTGTATGCAGCATATTTTTCAGTCTTGCTTCTTGATCCATTCTGCCAGTCTGTTTCTTTTGATTGGTGAATTGAGACGATAAACATTGATTATAACTGATATGTATTGATTTATCCTTATCATGTTATTTTCCTGTTGTTGGATCCCTTTTTTCCCTTTTGTTTGTTTGCCTTGTCTGGTGGATTCTTTCTGTTGGGGTTCATGGAGTTGTGTTTCTTTTGATTGGTGAATTGAGACCATTAACATTGATAGTTACAACCGATATGTATTGACTTACCTTTGTCATGTTATTTTCCTGTTGTTGGCTCATTTTTTCCCCCTTTTGTTTAACTGTTTGCCTTGCCTGGTGGATTCCTTCTGCTGGGATTTATGAAGTTGTAATCTTTTTTTTTTTTCTAGTATGTCCTTCAGAACATTTTGGAGTGCTGTTTTGGTGTTCATGAATTTCCTCAGGTGTTCTTTGTCATGAAAGTATCTTATTTCACCATCAATTTTGAAAGATGATTTTGTGGGGTACAGCAACCTGGGTTGGAGATTATTTTCTTTCTTGGAGTGAAATACTTCACTCCAAGTACTCTAAAATTTGAAGGTTTGTGTTGAGAAGCCAGCTGTGATTCTGATGGGTTTTCCTTCATAGATGATTTGTTTCTTTTCTCTAACAGCTTTTATTTATTTATTTATGTATTTTGTGGCCCTGAGGATTGAACTCACAACCTTGCACCTGCCAGAAAGGCGCTTAAGCCACTGAGCCAAACTCCCAGCCCTGTTTTTTTGAGACAGGGTCACACTATGTAGCTCAGGTCAGCCTTGCGCTCGCATTGTAACCCAAACTGGCCTTGAACTCACAATGCTCCTCCTACCTCAGCCTCCCAAGTGCTGGGATTAAAGGCATGCGCCACCACGCCTGGCTTCTAACAGTTTTTAATATTCTGTTCTTGTGTTGAATTTCCAGGATCTTGACTATTATATGCTTCAGTGTAGATTGTTTTTTTTTTTTTTTTTTGTACTGGGAATCAAGCTCAGGACCTTGCACTTGCCAGGCAGGCACTTGTGCCACTGAGCTACATTCCGGGCCAATGTGTAGATTTTTTTGATCATGGCTAATTGGACTTGTATATGACTCACTTATCTGTATGTCAAATTCTTTCCCATGCTTGGGAAGTTCTCTGTCACTGTTCTGTGAACAGGTTTTTTATGTCATATGTGCTACCTCCTGTTTTTTTCATTGACTTAATCAATCTTATATTATTCTTCTTCCTATCATCTAGTAGCTGTTGGATTGATTTTTCATAGTCTCTTCAAATTTTTAAGAAAACTTTCTTTAAATGATCACTAACCACAAGCCTGTTTTCTATATCTGAGATTCTGTCCTCACATTCTGGTTCATATAGTTTCAATGGAATTTTTTTTTTTTTTTTTTTGTGCTGGGGATTGAACTCACAAACTTGTGCCTGCCTGGCAGGCGCTTACACCACTGAGCTAAATTACCGGCCCTATTTTTTGAGATAGGGTCTCACTATGCAGTTCAGGCTGGCCTTGAATTCACTTTGTAGCCCAGGCTGGTCTAAAACTCACAACAATCCTCCTGTCTCAGCCTCCCAAGTGCTGGGATTACAGGTGTGCGCCACCACACCTGGCTTCAATTAAATTTTTATTTTATTTTATTTATTTATTTATTTATTGGTACTGGGGATCAAACTCATAACCTCACCCCTGCCAGGCAGGCACTTAAGCCACTGAGCTAAATCCCTGGTCCTGTTTTTTGAGTCAGGATCTCACTATGCAGTTCAGGCTGGACTTGAACTCACTTTGTAGCCCAGGCTGATCTAGACTCGAAATGATCCTCCTGCCCTCAGCCTCTCAAGTGCTGGGATTACAGGAGTGCGCCACCACACCCAGCTTCAATGGAATTTTTAATCTCCTAGGTATCTCTTTGAATCTGTTTCATGGATTCCATTTATTTCCTATGTTGGATATTCATGGTTTCCATCATTTTCCTAAGATCCCGTACTTTTTTAGCTGTATCTGCTCTAGAGTCATTAACCATGTCTTTCATTATGGTTTCTATCTCTGCAGTTCTCTGAGAAATTATTTCTGATTTGATTTTTTTCTAGAGCCTCATTCATTTGCTCTGTTGTTACCACTTCACGGAATCCTGGTGTGTGGCTTTCCAATTGCTCCACCTCATTGCTCCCTGGGTTTGCTTTTGGTGAACTGGAAGGCTGGGGTTGCACCTTGTTTAAGTGCCTTCTATTTTTCTGAGTTCCTGTTTGTTTTTTTGCTTGTTTGTTTAATTCCTGGGTTGATGCTTGTAAATTGCCAATGCACATAACTTTATTGCTAGTATTTAGAACCCTTAGGAAATGACTACTTCTCAGAGGTGTCTTCCAGGTGTAGCTGACTTTTGAGTTTTGAGTCTGTTGCAAGATCCTACCTCTTCAATTTACTGGGGCTGAGAAGTTGCTGCCTGTGTGACCCAGTTCCTGTTTGGTTTTTGTTTTTGTTTTTGTTTTTGTAAGTACCAGAAATCAAACTCTGGATCTTCTGCACTTCACCACTGAGCTATGTATCCCCAGTCCCAGCCTCTGGCTCTTAGGCACAGGCCTCTAGTATTTTTTATGACCCTTAGGCAATCTCAGTGTTGGTATGCCAGGTAAAACAACTGGTTAGAACAATTATGTTACTCTGGCTAAACTGGTACAATCAGAAACAATAACATCAAACAGCCAAGAAAATGACAAACTGAGGTAACTATTAATTGTCCATGTTTAACTATATGAAGTAGATTTGTGGTTATATAACAAAATCTAAAACAAGCAGAAAACTGTATGCAGTAAGTAAGCCCTCAAGATAGTGATTTTACCCTCAGGGGAGAAAATGTAAAAGGGTTAGGACCAGGCATATTGGCACATACCTGTAATCCCAGCGCTCAGGAGGCTGAGGCAAGAGGCTCACTTGTAGTTCAAGGCCAGCCTGAACTGCAGAGTGAGACCCTGTCTCAAAAACAAAAAAACAAAAACAAAACAAAACAAAAAAAACAGGGGTTAGGGAAAAATTAGAGTAATAGAAGAGGAAGAGATTAGAAGCAAGGCTGAGGATGAAAGAAGATCATACAAACTTCGAAACTAGTGAAGAAGATAGGAGGGAAAGAGAAGGAAGAAATAAAAATTAGAACAGAACAGAACAACAAAAAACTAGAAACTGTTTTCACACTCATATAAAAAGAAGAACAATCAAAAGACAGCAAAACAAGCAAGAAAAGAGAGAAAGAAAGAAAAGAAAAGAAGAGAAAAGTCCACTTTAAGGTGTGTCTCTGCTGTCACTGGTAGAAAATGTGGCCAGAGTCCAGATCCGAGTTGGTTAATCACAGCAAGCTTTATTTGATAATCCCAGTGAGACTACACCTTTAATTCTACTGAAGTTCAAGCTGGCTTCTGACTGTGAGGTTGGAACCATACCTGTCCAACCTGTAGCAGTCTGTGTGCCCCCTCTAGCCTGAACTTGGCTCCCTCCCACCTCAAATTTGGTTCTATGACTTCCTGCTGATTTGAGCTTGGCTCCCTCACCCTGACACCGGGAGCTGTTAGATGGAGCCAGCAGTTGCTCTGCATTGGCCCCTTTCCAAGATGGCTCCTAGATAATTTGCCTTGTCCTGGGTGATGTTTGAACCCAAATAACTCACCAGCTGCTGCAGTCTGCTTCGTCCACTGCTCTGGTCCACTGGTCTGTTTCTACTTGGAGGTTTCTGGGGTCACCAGTAACCACCATGGGTTTGCAGGTTTGAGGCCATGCTATGAGTCCTAGCTTGTGGAGAAAGTACCATCTGCCATCTCCTCCTTCTTAGTTGAAGTCTCTCTGCTCTTCTCATGGGCTTCAATTCTTGCTTCAGATCTTTCCTGCATCCCAGGGACCCACCTCTTTCCTTCTTGTCTTCCTCACAGTGCTATATTCCAGTATCTGGACACCAAATCTCTGAGATACTCTTTCTCTGCTGCTCATCGCTCTGCCATCTTCCAGAAAGTCTTCCTTATTGATTTTTTTTTTTTTTTGAGGCAGGGTGTCACTATGTAGAGCAGGTCGGTTTTGAACTCATGGCAATTCTCCTGCATCAGTCTCCTGAATGCCACCACACCTGGCCCATATTAAGAATTTAATAAATTATTTTACTGATCTTTTATGATCCTGTTAACTACACATTGCATAATATGATAAGAATCTTCTATTTTTTTAAAGAGTCTTCAGCAAAAAAAAAAAAAAAAAAAAAAAAAAAAGAACCTTCTTACGAAACAGTGAGACTAGCAAGCTCTCAAGTATGTCTTACAAACAGGTCAGGAAAGCAAAATATATGTGCTGTCAGTGCAAGTGATACATGTGTATGGAAAGTGCTGCTGTTAAGTGTGAAGACTGTCTTACGTGAGATAATTGAGGTAAAGATTTTTTTAGAAGAGTGCTATTGGTATTTTCATTGTAGTTCACATAGGAGTTTGGCCAGGTGTGGTGGCACATGCCTGTGATTCTAGCACTCAGGAGGCAGAGGCAGGAGAATTGCTGTGAGTTCAAGGCCAATCTTGGCTACAAAGTGAGTTCAAGGCCAGCCTGAACTGCATAGTGAAACTTTGTCTCAAAAAGACAAAAAAAAAAAGGAATTTATTTCTGTTGTTATTTTTTAGACTTTGTACACCAAAAGCCAATGTTGAAAATTTTTATGTTTTATAAACAATAAATAGTTAAAATGCAACACTTTATTTTTGATTTTTTCCCTGTGAGCACTTATTGTTTAATATATTAAAACTCATAAAATTAAAATCAGTAATTCATCAATAGAAAGTTTTTTTTTTCTTGCGGCACCAGGGATTGAACTCATCAGTAGAAAGTTTCTAAAGAATAAACACGCGTGTGACACACCCACGGTTACATTGTGTAATGACAAATAGTGTTTTTAAAAAAAGGAATAATGCTTAAGTTTTGGGTACACAGTTCCATACACATTCATTAGATCACGTCTGTTAAATGTGTGGTTT
This sequence comes from Dasyprocta punctata, assembly GCA_004363535.1. Taxonomy (NCBI): domain Eukaryota; kingdom Metazoa; phylum Chordata; class Mammalia; order Rodentia; family Dasyproctidae; genus Dasyprocta; species Dasyprocta punctata. The sequence goes on from RJWM01001552.1 coordinate 66,276, forward strand.
TGGTTTTTTTGTTTTTGTTTTTGAGACAGCGTCTCCCCATGTAGTCCAAGATGAATTTGAACTCACTGTGAAACCCAGGCTGGCCTTGAACTCAAAGTGATCCTTTTACCTCGGCTTCCCGAGTGCTGGAATTACAGGCAGGCACCACCAGACCCAGTTTGTTTGTTTACTTATTTATTTATTTGTCTTTTTGAGTCAGGGTCTCACTATGCAGTTCAGGCTGACCTTGAGCTCACTTTGTAGCCCAGGCTGGTTTTGAATTTGCAAGGATCCTCCTCCCTCAACCTCTCAGATTGTTGGGATTAGAGGCGTGCACCACCACACCCGGCTTGTTTTTGTTTTTAAAGTGGCCATGGCAGCAATCCGGGAGCGATGATGGTAGGGCGGGAACAGGAAAGACAGAAGTAGTGAGCCTCCACAAGTATTTAGTAGAAAAAAAGGATTAATTAGTGGTGTTATTTTGGGGCTAGGTTGGGGCCTAGGAAATGTGAAGGAGAGACATTGGAGAGGACCCTCTTGGTTTCTGCTTTAGGGACCTTTGCAGTGGCAGTGCTGTGCGACCCTGGTTTTGTCACATTACAATACGTCACAGCCACTGACTGAATTTCCTTTTGGCATCACATGAACTTTGCCTGACGCCCGACCTCGCTCCTCTGGCCCCGTCCCCGGTCCCAGGAGCTTCCACCCGGGTGGCTCTTCAGTGCGGACCTAGCCCTAAAGGGCTTCACTCCGCCCCAAGCAACCGTTTCCTCTTAGTCTAGTAGGACCACAGTGATTGACGGATCAGTTTCCCAATCATTCTGCCGAGTGACCATGTAGGCGGTAACAGAGGCCGGGACAGAAGTATGAGAGGCGGGTGACCAGGAAGTGAGCGCTGAGACTGGAGAGAAGGACGGATTGAGCCTGGTCGGTGGTAAAAAGGTCACCTGGCGTCTGAATCCCTTAATTTCTTCGTTTCCCAGGTGAGGGGGTCCCTTTGCAGTCGTGGGCTAGGCTCTCGTTTGCCCTTTCTTTGGAGGAAGGGGGCGTGTCGGCCTACATAAGCGATGAGGATCTTGGGCTCCTTCCTCGCATTTCTCCGGAGGCTGGTCTCAGCCTCAGGTGGGCTCCTCTTCTATGGGCCGTGAGGTTTTTTTGAGATCCTTGCAGGCGGTAAGGTCCTTAGGTCTCAGGCCGAGGGACAGGGACAAGAGAGATGGGGATCTGAGATTCTCGGACTCTGCTCCTTTCCTAGAAGTTAGACACCTCCGGGTGTGGCCGGCGGTAGGGAGAAGGTGGAGGGGCCCTGGGAACTAGATTCCTGTGGTTAGGAAACTGGAACTAGAGTACTATGTGAAGAAGAAAGAAGTGGAAACATTTCTTAGATGGATGTTGTGGTAGTTCCCAAAGGGGCGGAAGCCGCGGTTGTGCTCGGCTTTAAATTCCCTTCTCACCTCCAGATTTGTGAGCTGTTTGCCTCTTTTATCTCCTCAGACTGGGGGATACACCTGAACATGTGGAATCCTAATGCCGGTAAGTATTTGGGTGATCTCTGCCAGTCCAATCCACTAAAAAAAATTTTTTTTGCTGCTTTTTTTTGAGCCAGGGTCTCGATATATAGTCCAGGCTGGTCTTGAACTCACTGTGTAGCCCAAGCTGGCCTCCAGCTTGTGGCGACCCTCCTGCCTCAGCCTCCCAAGTGTGGGATTACAGGTGTGCATCACCACCCCTGGCATTTTCACCGTGATCCTCCAGCCTCAGCCTTAGCCTTCTCAGGGATTATAGGCCTATGCCACCACCCGGCTCCATTTTTTCTTATGGACCGCAGAGCAGAAAGTTTCTGTATCATCCCCCAATCCTTTCTCAAACCTGTAAAAACAAAGTCCTTTGACCACTGCTACTAAGTTTCTCACTTTTATAGAGTTCACTATAGAGAGTTCTCTCCCCAGTGCACTTCTGTCCTCCGCCTTATCAGGGACATTTACCTTTTTCTCCCCAACTCAGGCTTGTCTCTGATTTCCTTGCATTTCCAATTCCCTTTAAGTACCTGGTGAGAAAATCAACTCCCCCCAACCCCCATACTGGGAATTAAACCCAGGGTCTTCACACCGAGCTACATCCCTAACCTTTTTGTTGTTGTTGTTGTTGTTTAAGGCAGAATCTTGCTGTGTTGCCCAGGCTAAGCTTCAGTGTGCAGTTTTTTGCCTCATCCTCCCAGAGTGTTGGGAATACAGGCATATGCACCATGCCTATCTAAAAAGTCAATCTTTTTTTTTTTCCCTTGTCAGAGGTTCTGAGCAATTCTAATCTTTATTCTCTGATTCTTTCACCAGGGCATCATGGGCCAAACCCATATCCACCCAATCCTGCGTGTCCACCACATCCACCACCGGCTAATCCAGCCTTTCCTCCAGGCCCCTGCCCCCCTCCCCCACGACCTCCCCCAGGGCCTCCCCCTGGGAATCCAGCTTTTCCGCCCTGTGGGCCTGGTTTTCCTGGGCCCCCGCCACCGGGTCCAGGATACCCACCCGCAGGTCCCTGTCCTCCTCCATGCCCCCCGCCAGCCCCTGGCATTCCTCCTCTGAGCTTGGGCCTTGGCATGGTGTTGGACAAGAAGTTACGGAAGAAAATGAAGAAAGCTCATAAAAAGGCCCACAAACACCACAAGCATGGCAAGGTCAGTGCCTGCAGGAGCCTGGCTGGTGGAGCGGTGCTGCCCTTCGGAGGGGTAGCAGGCAGGGGTTGGGTCAGGGGGAGTCAGTCTGTGGCTGTGGCAGGTGGCAAGTGTGTTCTTTTGGAAGCTTGTTCTTCCTTTCTTGAGAACAAATACAATACAGGGCCCCTCCTATCTGGAAGGGGGCTATGGGAAACCCTAGAATGGGTAGCACAGTCAAAAGGCCATCTCAAGGGCCGGGAGTTTGGCTCAGTGACCTGCTTGGCAGGTGCAAGGTTGTGTTTGATTCCCAGTACAAATGGGAAAAAAAAAAAAAGCCCATCTCAGTTGCCTTACTGGCTCAGAACTTTGCCCCCTCCTCTCAGGTGCAGGCTTTGGTAAGTTGGGCACACCCACCAAAGTTGTCCAAATGACAAATGAGTCAGTCTTTTGATAAAGTCTTATGTGATAATTAACAGAATAATAATCTGGCCCCATTACTTTTCTCTGTCAAAGTTCTCAGGGCATTGTGTTAATTACATAGGTGGGTCCCTCTCATGACTCAGCCTCAAACAAAGCCTAGCCTTAGGGGGTTTCATATTCTGCCCCAAAGGGACAGTGTGTTCCTTCTGCAGGAGTGCTCTTTAGCAAGAATAGGAGTAGCTCTGAGGATTTGGGGAAGGAGGAAACCAACCTGAATCTTGAAGAGGCCTTAAATTACATTTCATGGTTCAGTATTTATTTGCTTTGTGGATTTGGGCGCACCGCCTCCCAGCGTTTTGCTAATGTAGTCCAGCTGTCGAGTTCACTATATAGCCCAGATTAGCCTCGAACTTTGGACCATCCTCTGTCTCAGCTTCCTGAATGCTGAGATTAAAGGTGTGTGCCACCATGCCCAGATTTTTTAGTTTTTGAAATTCCACACTTCTCTTGTGGATTTTAGGCTGGCCTTAAACTCACTGAGTGTCCCAGACTGGCTTGAATTCACGGTGATCCTGCTGCCTCAGCCTCGAAAATGCTGGAATTACAGGCTTTTGCCACCCTGAGGGGCTTTGGCTGTAGTTCCTGATTCTGAGTCTTTTTGGTAAAGTTGATGAGAAGGAACGAAAAAGGTTAGATTGAATGAAGGAGAAATTACCCTACAGAGCCTAAAAAAAGTATTTTTTCGTTCATTTGTTTTTTGAGACAAGGTCTCACTGTGTAGTTCAGGCTGGTCTTGAACTCACTACAGTCCAAGCTGACCTCAAACTCGAAAAGATCCTCCTGCCTCAGCCTTCCTTTTATTTATTTTTTTTTGAGACAAGGTTTTCAAGGCTGGCCTTGAGCTTACTATATAGCCAGGCTGGCCTTGAATTTGTTGCAATCCTCTTGCCTCAGCCTCCCAAGTGTTCGGATTACAGGTGTGTATCATCACTGCTGACTAAAAAATGTTTTTAATGGTAGCATTGATGGGACTACGTCTGTAAGTAGTCTGCAGTAGAACTTCCCAGCCTTCTCTCTCCCACTTTCCCCACTTTCTTTTGTTGGGGCTTAGGGTAAAAATAGAGATCAGCACATCCAGCTGCCATTTTCACTCTTGTTAAGAGTCATATGATCTAATTTGTTGGATTGGAAGGGACTTTGCATGCAACTAATCTATAGGTATTTATAAGGTAACAGCTGTTTCCTAACACCGTACTGTGCTTGTGCCTGTAATGTACTCCTTCCTTGGTGTGAAAATGTGGAAACTTGATCCAAAGATATGTTAAATTCTATATGGTGATGTCGGATGATTTAGTCCAATCCTGGATTGCTCACTGCTGACAGAAACCCTGGATTTTGTCATTTAAAGGGACAGTCTGCTCAAGATTCTTGCTCTTTGGATACTTGGGTGGAGGGGTGGGGCACCAAAAAATGGCCTAGGAAGTGATCGAAGATCTTTTGGATCTGATACTATGTCCTCTCCCCTTTCCCCTTGCAGCATTCCTCTTCCTCTTCCAGCAGTGACTCTGACTGAATACAGGGCCTGGACCCTCCCTCAAGTCTCACCAGTCCTGCTCTCCCATCAAGCTTCAGCTGCCACGCGTTGTGCTGGGGGGAATTAGCCCTTGTCCCCTACCTTCCTGAGCCTTACCCTGCTCTTCAGCCCTGGCCCCTAGGGACATGGGAAGTGGATCCCATGGAATAGCAAAGGCCATCCTCTGGCTCCTTGATAGATCCATAGCTGAAGAGTAGCAGGGAGCAGTGTTTGAAGATGGTGAGATCTTTGACCTGAATGCTGAAGACAAGCTTAAAATCTGTAAAATGGGATCTTTTTCACGTTTTCTTTTGTAATACTTATAATTGAGAGGTTTGGGGGAAATTTCATTACAATGAAAAACCTGTATCTTTTTTGTAATGGTGGCACACTTAGGTGATTTAGTGGCAAATATATTTCCCAGCAGGTCTTTTGCTGGCCTCAAACTAACAGCTGTCCTGTCCCGGCCTCCTGAGTGTTGAAATTACAGGCTGTGCCACCACACCTGGCTCCCTGAAGGTCTTTGTTGTTCGTACTAACTACAGGCCTGCTTGGAGATCAAGCAGTCTGGTTGATGAGCTCCTCGACTGCCTTTTTAGATGCTGATCTATATCCTTAGCTCAGTATACTCTCAGGTCCCACTCATTCTCCAGCTTCAGTCCAAATAAAGCTATTTCTCCTGGTCTCTGTTCACCATTACCTTGGCTGGGCCTGGCAGATTCGACTACTTTTGCTATCCTTCTGAAGATGCTTGCAGAATATGAGTTTTACAGTAAGATTATCAGTAAGACACCATATGATTCCAATGTTGCTTTTTTTTTCTTCTTCTTCTTCTGATATTGGGAGATCAAACCCAGGGGCAGTCTACCACCAAGCTTTGTCCTCAGCCCTTGTGAGACAGAAACTTGCTAAGTTCCCCAGGATGGCCTCACATTTGCAATCCTCCTGCTTTAGCCTCCCAAGTAACTGGGAATGGATATGGCATTTTGTTTTCAATCTGATACACAGGTTTCACCACTGGTTGCCCATCAACTGTGAAGAGTAGTTTAAGGCCCATATTTACTGAATAACAATCCTATGGATATGGCCCTACAAAAGAGTATTAATGAAACTGGGTGATAAGCAGGGCGTGGTGGCACACACCTTTTATCCCAGCACTTGGGAGGCTGAGGTAGGTGGAGCGTTGTGAGTTCGAGGCTGGCTTGGGCTACAACGCAAGCACAAGGCCGGCCTGAGCTACACAGTGCGACCCTGCCTCAAAAAACCAGGGCCGGGAGTTTGGCTCAGTGACTTAAGTGCCTGTCTGTCAGGCACGAGGTTGTGAGTTTGATCCCCAGTGCTGCAAAAAAAAAAAAAGAAACTGGGTGATAAATCGAGGCAGGTGTGGTGGCACATGCCTATAATTTTGGCACCCAGAAGGCTGCAGCAGGAGGTCAGCCTGGACTACATAGTGAGTTTAAGACCACTGACCTATGTAGTTGAGACCCTGTCTTAAAAAAAAAAAAAAACCCGGGAGAACTCTGGTTGATATATGATACACAGTTCTACCCACTGAGGCTTTGTTTTTGCTATATGGTCTACGCTGATCTCAAAACATAGGTTGGGTTTTTTAGGGGGAGGGAGGAGACACTGTGCATTCCAGGCTGGCCTTGAGCTCACTGTGTAGATCAGACTGGCCTCAAACTCAGCAATCTTCCCAAGTACTGGGATATAGGTATATACTACCATGCCTGGCAACTCATTTGGTTCTTAAAGACCTGTTGAGTGAAGGGAAAAGACATATATGAGAAATAATTAATAAAAATAGATTATCCAAAATACCAGAGGGACAAGAGGGATGTTGCATGGCTGTAATCCCAGCTATTTAAGAAGCTGAAGCAGGGGATCACAAGTTCCAGGCCAGCATGGGCAACTTAGTAAAACTCTCAAAATAAAGAGGGGCTAGGGATGTAGCTCAGCAGTAGAATGGTTGTCTAATATGTGCAAGCCCCTGAATTCCATCCTCAGTACTATAGGGGAAAACAAGGAAGAGAAAGTACCAGAAGGATATAAAATTCTTGGGAGGAATCACAGATGACTTTAAAGAAGAGACATTTGAATACCTCTTGGTCTCTTGTCTTTTTGAGGCAGAGTCTCACGATGGAGTTCAGGCTAGTCTTGAGCTCACTTTGTAGCCCAGACTGGTCTTTTTTTGTTTTTCTGGTTTTTTTGTTTTTTTTTTTTTGCGGCACCGGGGATTGAACTCACAACCTCGCACCTGCCTAACAGGCACGTAAGCCGCTGAGCCAAACTCCGGTCCTGGTATTTTGAGGCAGGGTCGCACTGTGTAGCTCAGGCTAGCCTTGTGCTCGCATTGTAGCCCAAGCCGGCCTCGAACTCACAACGCTCCACCTACCTCAGCCTCCCGAGTGCTGAGATTAAAGGCCCTAGACTGGTCTTGAACTTGCATTGATCCTCCTGCCTCAGCTTCCCGAGTGCTGGGATTGTAGGGATGCACCACCACACCTGGCAGGCCTCTTGGTCTTTTATAAATATTTTCTTTTTGGTTTTGTATTTTGAGACAGGGTTTTAAAGTATGTATTCCAAGCTGGCCTCAAATGCATGTTGATCCTCTTGTCTCAGCCTCCTGGGTGCTGGGATTATAGGTGTGCTATTATGAGGCTTTTTTTGTTTGTTTTTTAGTTTCAAGAAAGTCTTCTTAAATTTCCCTGGCTGACTTTTTGTTTGTTTGTTTGTTTTGAGACAAGGTCTCAGTATGTTGTGCCGGCTGGCTTTGAACTCCCTTTTGTAGCCCTTAGGGCTCTTTCAGGTCCTACTCATTCTTGCAGTTATGACAATCCTGCCTCAGCCTCCTGAGTGCTGGGATTACAGATGTTCACCACCATTCCTGGCTCCTGGCTGGCTTTGAATTGGTGAACTTCTCTTCCAAGTTGCTGCGATTACAGGCTTGCACCACTGTGCCCGGTTTGTACCTCTTGACTGTTGAGGGAAAAGTATAGGTAGAAAAGATAAAAATTAGATTTACTAAGTGAATGGCAGAGATTAGAGAAGTCGTTGCTCAGGTACAGAGTCATGGAGCTCCATAGCATGTCTGAGAAGCACAGGTAACACATGTTTCAGAAGTTTTTGAGGGGATAACCTGAGTTCCTGGAAAGTTGTCTCCCATGGAAAATACTGTGTTCTGGGTGCTGACGATGGAAAGCTGAATAAAATGGTCCCTATCCTTTGTGACCTGCATTATCTAATGTAAAGCCAGGCATGGTGGTGCATGCCTATAATCCCAGCACTGGGGAGGCTGAGGCAGGAAGATCTTGCAAATTTGAGACCAGCCTGGCTACAAAGTGAGCTCAAGTCCAGCCTGAACTTCATAGCAAGACTCCTGTCTCAAAAAGACAAAAAAAAAAAAAAAAAAAAAGAAGGAAAAGATCTCATGGAACAGAGAAGCATGCAAATGGAATGAAAATACAGAAGAACTGTGATAGGGTTCAAGCAGGGCAAAAACGGAAGGAGTAGTAGTCTCAGAGAATGAGCTGGGGCTAAACTGGAACTCTGTTGAGTAGGAGTTTCCTGTTCGATAAATATCTATTATGACATGCCAGGCACTGTGTGCTTTATAATTTGCATAATCTTTACAGCAACTCTGAGGTAGGCCAAAGTATTCCCATTTTGTAGTTGAGGTAAATTGAAGTATTATGAGATTATAAATCAGTTATGATGGTGCACACCTGTAATCCCAGCTCTGTGGAAGGCTGAGGTGGGAGGACTGAAAATTCAAACCCAACCTGGGAAACTTAGCAAAGTCCTGTTTTAAATAATAATAATAATAACAATAATAATAATAATAAAAGGGCTGGAGTTATAGGTGAATGTGAGCACCTAGGTTCCATTCCCAGTCTAAAAAAAAAAAAAGCTCAAGGTCACATGGCACATGGTAGTAACGGTTCAGGCAGGAGTAGAGTTCAGTGTGGCTCTTGACTGCTCTTATCCCAAGTGTACACGCAGAAGCAGCAGCTGAGGGTAAGGGGGTGGTTCAACGGTATCTGCACCTGGTACCTATGTAAACTAAATGTGTGAAAGCAGGAAATGGGGCTGGAGCTGGGAACCTGGGGCTGGAGGAGTAAATTTGAAGTTTCAGAGGTGGAACCCTCAGTCTTGGCACTGAGCTCATCCTCTAACCATGGCTTGTCCCTGCAGAGAGTTACATGAGAGGGACTTGAGCTGCTCCTCTATATATTCACATTTATATATAAATACATAGAATATAAATACACATTTACTTATTTTTTCCTGAGACAGGCTCTTGTCTCCAGATAAGTCTTAACTCCTGGCCCTAAGTAATCCCTTGCTTCAACCTCATGGGTAAGAGGGACTACAGGCACACACTACTGGGCTCAGTGGTAGAGGGCTTGTTATATTTTATAGCTGCCTTCTAATTATTTTATTTATTTATTTTTTGGTTTTTTGAGACAGGGTCTCACCATGTAGTCCAGGCTAGCCTCAAACTTACAGTAGCACAGGCTGATCCTCCTGCCTCAGCCTCCCAAGTGCTAGGATTATAGGTGTGTGCTACCACTCTTGCCTTCTAATTTTATCAGGATATCCAAACTCAGCACCCTCTTTTCCAGTGTCTTGGATTTGGTTGCAATTCTAATTTTTCCCCCATTGGTTAATGTGTTTTCATTTATCAGCTCTTCCTTGTTGAGACAGAAATATGGGCTTGGGCACGGGTGGGAGGTGGGGGGCGGGGGATTGTGAGGTAAACAGAAATTGATGTTGAAAATTAAGCTGGAAATGGGCAATAGGAGGGAGCTAGAAGGAGAAATCTCCAAGAGGAAGAGAGAGGGCCTGCTATGTAGCTCAGTACTACAGCACTTGTCTAGTATGGGTGAGGCCCTGGGTTTAATTCCCCAGCACTGATAAATAAACACAAAGAGAAGTTAGGAAGAAAATTCACTGACACTCTTCTACCTACTTCTAATGGAAAGAGCACAACTTCCCTTCCATTTCCCCTTACTGGCATCTCTGAACCAGATATAGAACGCCTTCCTGGTTTTTTTGGTTTTTCATTATTTATTTATTTATTTTTGTGTGTGTGCTTTGTTGTCATGTCTCTCTGTCTACGTCTGTGTCTCTCTCTTTTTTGGTTTTCTTGAGCAGGGGCCTTGCTATGAAGTTCAGGCTGGCCTTGAACTCACAATGTAGCCCAAGTTGGCCTCAAACTCACAGGGATCCTCCTGATTCAGCCTCCTAAGTGCTGGGATTACAGGTGGCTCTCAACTTTTTAAAAAAAAAAATGGTACATTTTAGATTTACATAGGGATAACATTCTTCATAGGGGGCCAGGGATATAGCTTTGTGGCACAAGCACCAGCCTGACAAGCACAAGGTCAGGAGTTCAACTCCTGGTACAAATAAATAAATAAGAATATTCATCATAGCGAATTTGTACCAGCTCTCAAGTTTTTATTTTATTTTTTTATTTTTTATTTTATTTTTTTATTTAAGAGAAAATAGACACAGAAAAGAGAAACAAAAAGCAAAAGAGACAAACAAACAACAATATCAAATCCAATACGATAATATTATATGAGTTTGATCCCCGGTGCCACCAAAAAAAAAAAAAAAAGATAACATTATAGGTTTACAAAATGAGGTGATTGAAATTTGACAGTAGTTGTAATATTGCATATCGTTACCTTCAAAGGGGTTGTTCAGATTAACAGATATAGACATGTAAAATTGATCTAATCATATGAGTATTAACTGTTCTTTTTTAATAGCTAATGCATTTAGTAATATAGTCATTTTAACTGTCCTATGTATACCTATTTATAAATTTGTCTTTTCCCTTTTCCCTTCCTTCCTTCCTCCTTTCCCCTTAGAATACCTCTTGTTGTCATTAAAATAACTGCCCATATCATCAGGCCTAATATATCAAACAAAATAGTTCAGAATAAAAAGAATAAAAAATAAAGCAATGGTCACAGAGAAGAGAAACAAAAAGCTAAAGGGACCAACAAGCAACAACAACAACATATCTGATACTGTAACATTAAAGGTTTACAAACTGAGATGATTGGAATTTGACAGTGGTTGTAACATTGTAGATCATTACCTTCAAAGGGGTTGCTCAGATGGACAGATACAGACATGTAAAATTGATCTAATCATATGAGTATCAACTGTTCTCTCTCACCAGTTAATGCATTTAGTAGTATAGTCATTTTAACCATCTTAAGTATACCCTCATGTAAATCTATGTCTTTTTCCTTTTCCCTTCCTTCCTTCCTCCTTTCCCCGTTTAATACCTCTTGTTGTCTTCAAAATAACTGCCCATACCATCGGGCCTAATATAATCAAACAAAATAGTACTGAATAAAACCAATAATAAATAAAACAGTGGAAGCAATACATAGTAATACAACGTTGATTTCTATAATGCCTCATATTATCTTCTAAGCGGTTCCCTATATGATCTGTTATAATACAATCAAACAAAATAGGTTAAAATCACTCAGAACAATGAAAGCAATACCGGGTTTCAAAACAAGGTGATCAAATATCAATAAAGGCTACCCTAATATATTTTGTTATCTTTAAAATAGCTGTCTATCTCATCATATATAATAAAATTAGGCAGGTCGAGGTAGAATAAGATTAAACTAAACAGCTCACTGAAAACAATACTGGACTCAAATCCCGATGATGGATTATTCAATTGTCTGCCCCACTCGGTGTTATCCCTCTGCCGCTGTTTCTGGAGCTGTGGTCTTTTTATCTCTCTCTAAAATGTCCTTCAGTATTCTTTGTAGGGTTGACTTGGTTGTCATAAATTCCTTTAGTTGTTCTTTGTCGTGGAAGTATCTTGTTTCTCCGTTGATTTTGAAAGATAGTTTTGCAGGTTACATCAATCTGGGTTGGAAGTTGTTTTCTTTCAGGGCTTGGAATACTTCACTCCAAGCTCTTTTTGATCTGATGGTTTGTGTTGAGAAGTCTGTCGTGATTCTGATGGGTTTTCCTTTGTAGGTGATCTGTTTTTTTTCTCGAATAGCTTTTAATATTTTGTTTTTGTGTTGAACAGCTCTCAAGTTTTAAATGTAAAAAAAAATAAACTAGGTGTGATAGTGCACATCTGTAGTAGCAGCACTCGGGACACTGAGGCAGGAGGATTGCTGTGAGTTTGAGATCAGCCTGGGCTACATCGAGACTTTATCTCAAAAAACCCACCTCACTAAAAAAAAAAAAGTGAAAAGTAATACTGTACATTCACTTGGGAAAAAAATTACAACTTTTTCTTTTCTTCTTTCTCTTTGGGTGGTGCTTGGAGGCAAACCCAGGGCCTTGTGCATGCTAGGCATGTATTCTACGGTTAAGCTACACTACTAGCCAGCCCTGCAACATTTTAAATAGTATTTTTAATAAAAAACAAGGTTCTCAGCCGAGCGTGGTGGCACACGCCTTTAATCCCAGCACTCGGGAGGCTGAGGTAGGAGGAGCGTTGTGAGTTCAAGGCCTGCTTGGGCTACAACGCTAGCACAAGGCCGGCCTGAGCTACACAGTGCGACCCTGCCTCAAAAAACCAGGGCTGGGAGTTTGGCTCAGTGACTTAAGCATCTGTCTGACAGGCGCAAGGTTGTGAGTTCAATCTCTGGTGCCACCAAAAAAAAAAAAATAAAGAAAGAAAGAAATAAAATAAAAAACAAGGTTCTCATCCTAGGTTCTCTCCAAGGCAACCATGACTACCAGATTGTTTTGTAAACCTCCAGAACTATTCTGTGCATAGTCAACTCCCTCTTTATATCTACCTTACATTGTTCCTATTGCCCCTTTCTCTGCTTTAAGCAAATGGGAGCATACTATTGGCTCTGTTTTGGGTCTAAAATTTTCTCATTTACTTAGAATGGGTTCTGTGTGCATACATATAACATGCACATTATATACACACAGAAAGATGGCGATAGAGATGGGGGGGAGTCATGTGCTACTTAATGATATTTCAGTCAAGGATAGACCACATGCTTTCGTGTTTCCAAAACATATTGCCTCAGCTGGGCATGGAGGATTGCAAGTACAGCCTGGGCAACTTAGCAAGACCCTGTCTCAAAATAAAAAATAAAATAGGGTGTGATGTAGCTCAGTTTAATCTCCTGTGCTGAAAAAAAAAATATTGCCTTAAATTGCTGGCCTATATAAGGCAGCCCTGGATTCAATCCCAATACTACACACACACACACACACACACACACACACAGCATGGTAGTTGTCTTTGTGTAAATAAACTCTGTGTTTCCACAGGGTTGAAATCACCTAGTGACATTCTTTTCAGAGCATTTCCTTGTTAAGCAATCCTTGACTGCATGTATATACTATACATATATGTAGATATGTAGAACTATAAGCACACACATATATATGTAGTATATATGTATATTTTAATAGTACTCAAAATACTATTCAACCAGTTTTTATATATTCTCAGCCTTTTTTTTTTTTTTTTTTGGTACCAGAGATCAAACTCATGACCTTGCATTTGCCAAGCAGGTGCTTATGCTGCTGAGCTAAATCACCGGCCCTCTCAGCCCTTATTAAAAATTTATTTATTTATTTATGGTACCGGGGATCGAATTTACAACCTCACGCTTGCCAGGCAGGTGTTTATGCCTCTGAGCTAAATCCCCGGCCCCCCCCACTTTTTTTTTTTGTGTGTGGCACCAGGGATTGAACTCACAACCTTGCACCTGCCAGGGCAGGCACTTAAACCACTGAGCCAAACTCCTCGCCCTGGTTTTTTGAGGCAGGGTCTCACTATGTAGCTCAGGCCAGCCTTGTGCTCGTGTTGTAGCCCAAGCAGGCCTTGAACTCACAATGCTCCTTCTACCTCAGCCTCCCGAGTGCTGGGATTAAAGGCATGCGCCGCCACGCCCGGCTAACCCAGTCCCCTTTTTAAAATTTAAAAATAAAATTTTCTGAGACAGGGTCTCACTGTGTAGATCAGACTGGCCATGAACTCACTATGTAGTTCAGCTTGACCTTGAACTCACAACAGTCCTCCTGCCTCAGCCTTCTTTCTTTCTTTTTTCTTTCTTTCGTTTATTTATTTATTTTTTTGTCTTTTTGAAACAGGTTGTCACTATGCAATTCAGGCTGGCCTTGAGTTCACTTCGTAGCCCAGGCTGGTCTTGAACTCACAATGATTCTCCTGCCTCAGCCTCCCAAGTACTGGGATTTCAGGTGTGTGCCACCACTCCCGGCTTGTCTCGGCCTTCTGAATGCTAGGATTACAGCTATCCATCACCATGACCAACTTTTTTTTTTTGTGGCATGGGGGATAGAACTCACAGCCTCATGCCTGCCAGGCAGGCACTTAAGCCACCGAGCCAAACTCCCAGCCCTAGTGTTTTTTTTTTTTTTTTTTTTTTTTTTTTTGAGGCAGGGTTGCACTGTAGGTAGCTCAGGCAGGTAGCTCAGGCAGACTTTGCACTGCCGTTGTAGCCCAAACCGGCCTTGACCTCACAACGCTCCTCCTACCTCAGCCTCCCGAGTGCTGGGATTAAAGGCGTGCGCCACCACGCCCGGCTCATGACCAACTTTTTAAAAATTTTGAGGCAAGGTCTAGCTAAGCTGCTAAATTTCCCAGAGTGCTGGGATTACAGGCTTAATATACATAGCTCTAGGATATAGAGGTTGAAAAATTGGTAGTCCATGGCTATATCTTGCTCTGAGACTTTGAGAGGGGTCAGTCTGTTAAATTTTTTTTCAAGTTTTAATTTTTATTAGTACATGTTTATAGTACAAAATGATTACATTCATTGTGGGGGGGTTGGTACATGTACATAACACATCTTAACTCTTTTTGTGTCCCCTTTCACTCCCCTCCCTCCCATAAATATTAGACATTTAATAAAGATTTAGATTTCAAGATGAATACCTGAGAATACTGGACTTATAGTCCTGAGTGCAGAAGTTTTGGCCTGGGCAGTACTCATTCATTGTAGATGGATCTTGACTCTAGTTTTCCCATAGTGTTTCCCACTCCCTGTTGGATTCCCCTAATTTCATTACTTGCCTAGCTTTGGAGAGCATTGGGTTGTGCCTTGGCATTGTGCATCAGCACATGTCTTCAAAGATGGTAGTTCTCAAATATTTTCATCTTTTTTTTTTACCACCTTGTATCCACAAGAACATCTAGTCCTGCCATTCTTACTAAAAGCTAAGTATAGCAAGATTTCCACTCCAATGAGAACAGGCATCCCATGAGATCTAAATATATAGGTTGACACCTTAGCTTTAGGAGTGTGAATAATGGTATAAGTCTTTAGTTTGCTGCCTTTGTGGAGCCATCACCCTATATCAGGTTGTTTTGTGGCCTTAAGCAAGCTTGCATTCTTATTTTCCCTTTTATGGAGACTTTATGGATTCATTAAACAATTAGATATTGCTATTAGATGTATCCAATCTTTCTTTTTTTGGTGCTAAGGATTGAACCAGGGTCTTGTGCATGCTAAACACATGCTTATCACTGAGCTACACCCCTAGGCTCCTATCTTTCTCTTTCAAAGTTGCTGCAACTCTTGACCAGCTCAAATATAGTCACTTGCTCTTTATATTACATATGGTTTCATGGACAGCTGTCACTTTAACCCCAGCTGTGAGGGACCCATGAGTTTTAGTGACCCACATGGGAAGTCTTGAGGTTAATCTGATCTTTGGCTCAGGCCTCACAGTAAGCCTGCTCCTCAGTTTTTTTTTTTTTTTTTTTGTGCTTAAGCAGGCACTTAAGCCACTGAGCCAAACTCCCAGTCCTAGTTTTTTGAGGCAGGGTCACACTATGTAGCTCAGGTCGGCCTTGCGCTTGCGGCCTCGAACTCACAACGCTCCTCCTACCTCAGCCTCCCGAGTGCTGGGATTAAAGGTGTGCATCACCACGCCCAGCTTCCTCAGTTTTCTTTGTTCTGGATATCCTAATGTTTTTCTACTTACTTTCCTTTTTGTCACTATTTGGTCACCCTTTGCCCTTGCCAAATGATAACTTTTTGATTTCACATTGTTCCTAATACCCAGCCCCTTATTTGAGTCATGGGAGGAAAGGTAAGAATTTTCAAGTTTTATTTTCTACTTTAGGAATCTATCTTTCTTCAAGTGACTCTAATGATTTGGGGATACTTAATAAAACTTGGCTGATCCTGAAGCCAGAACAAAGGTCCAAAGGATAGGAATAAGGTGATAACCCAGTATTTTGCTATCTGTCTCTCTTTTTTTTCTTTTAATTTTTGAGACAGGGTCTTGCTGTGTAGTTTAGGCTGGCATGAGTTCACTATGTAGCCCAGGCTGGCCTTGAACTCGAAGTAATGCTCCTGCCTCAGCCTCCCAGGTGCTGAAATTACAGGCGGGCGCCACCACACCCAGCTTCCTTTTTACTTTATATAACTCCCTGCCAGAGGATTTTTTTTTTTTTGAGAGATTATTGGAGGTGCTGGGGATTGAACTCAGGGCCAATGCATTGTGTTACATCTGTGACCATTTTTATTGATTTTTATTTTTTATTTTGTCTTTTTTGTTTGTTTGTTTGTTTTGGTACCGAACTCACAACCTTGCGCTTACCAGGCAGGTGCTTGAGCCACTGAGCTAAATCCCCGGCCTTAGTTTTTGTCTTTTTGAGACCAGGCTGCACTATGCAGTTCAGGCTGGCCTCAACTTGCAGCGGTCTCTTGCCTCAGCCTCCCGAGTGCTGAGATGACAGGCATGTGCCACCACGCCTGAATAAAACATTTTATTTTTTGGTGGTACTGGTGATCAAAGAGGAATGCTCTGCCATTGGGTCATACCCCTGGCCCTTTATTTTTTGAGACAGTCTCACTAAATTGTCTAGGCTGGACTCAAACTTGTTCACTTGTTTTAATATTCTTCACTCCTGGGATTACAGGTGTGCTCCACTGTGCCTGGCTTTTTTATTTTTGAGAGGGGTTCCACTAAATTTCCTAGGCTGGCCTTGAACATTCAATCCTGTCTCAGCCTTCCAAGTGCTGGGATTATAGGGGTGTGCCACTGAGCAAGGCTCATTATGCACTTTTTAAAAAGCATTTCCCTAGCTGGGTGTGGTAGTGCCCACCTGTAATCTCAGCACTCAGGAGGTTGAAGTAGAAGGATTAGAGTGAGGTCCAGGCCAATTTGGGCTACATAGTGAGTTCAACGCCAGCCCTGAACTGTATGATGAGACCCTGTCTCAGAAACAAAACAAAACAAACAAACAAAAAAACCCAAAATAACAAACAAACAAAAGAGAATCAAACCAAACCAAATAAAGCATTTCACTTTGTAACCATAATTCTATTCTCACACTTAAGAAAATTAATACTTCTCGAGCTGGGCGTGGTGGCTCACGCCTTTAATCCCAGCACTCGGAGCCTGAGGTAGAAGGAGCGTTGTGAGTTCGGGGCCAGCTTGGGCTACAACACGAGTGCAGGCCAGCCTGAGCTACATAGTGGGACCCTGCCTCAAAAAACTAGGGCTGGAAGTTTGGCTCAGTGGCTTAAGTGCCTGTCTGGCAGACGTGAGGCTGTGAGTTCAATCCCTGGTTGCCGTGGAAAAAAAAAAAAAGAACATTAATACTTCTTAATATTATCTCTTTATTCAGTTCATGTTTGAATTTGCTCAGTTGTCCCCAAAATGTCTTGTATAGCTCTTTCCTCCAACTAAAGCCCACACATTATATTAGGTTGTTAATTGCCTTTCAAATTTTTTTAGTTTAGAAAAAACAACTCATACGTTAAAATCTTTTGTCTTAGAAGAAAAACCCAATAACAGAGCTTTCAATGATATAAGCTGTGTTTTACTGAAAGGTAAAAGTCTGCATTTGGCATGCTTTGTACAATAAATGTTAGCTTTGCTGTTGTATGTGTGCTGATAATCTGTCAAACCTTGGCTCACACTTCCTTAGTTTGAGAGCAACACATGCAGCACTCTGGTCATCTGTTAGTCTACTACTTGTATCATATCTGATGTAATTCAAAGCTCAAAACAGGTGCTCACAAGCATAAGATGATCCAAACAAAGTAAGAAAAGCAATCCCAAGTGCTTTCGCTGACTTAAAATTATTTGACAGAGAATTCCACTTTACGGGTTTCATTTTCATAGCTACCAACTGTGCTATCTCTTGTCCTCCCTTCACACTCTATCTTCTCAAATGTTGCACGTAGGTCATATAATTTATTTTTCCAGATAGAACTCTCTTGAAATTCCAATAGCTCCATTTCCAGATTTCCAAAATCTAACCAGTATAAGCAGGAAAGTTCAAGTTCTTCAAATTTGGTTGTATCTGGAGAAGTATAAAAGCACAGGGATGTTTGCATCTTACTGAACTGTAAAGAATCTGCTATTAAAATTCTCCATTGCAGGTGCTACATTGCTAGAAAATTCTTTGTAGCTTTTCTGATGGCTTGTAGGATTGTCTGCAAATGTAAAATTTTCTTTTCTTTTCTTTTGCAGCACCAGGGATCGAGCTCACAATCTCGCACCTGCCAGGGCAGGCGCTTAAGCCACTGAGCCAAACTCCCAGCCCTAGTTTTTTGAGGCAGGGTCGCACTATGTAGCTCAGACCGGCCTTGCGCTCGTGTTGTAGCCCAAGCCGGCCTTGAACTCACAACGCTCCTCCTACCTCAGCCTCCCGAGTGCTGGGATTTCTTTCTTTCTTTCTTTCTTTCTTTCTTTCTTTTTTTGGTACGCAAGTTCAAACTCAAGGCCTTGAGCTTGCCAGGCAGGCACTGAGCAGCTGAGCTATATCCATGGCCAGAATTTTCTAAATGGATTTTCAGATTTGAAAAATATTTTAGCTGCCTATCTTCAAGGTACGGGACAATTAGGCTCATGTACCAATAGAGAGGAGTCTGCGTGTCCAGGGCAGCATGTGTGCCGTATGTTTGCCACCACTGCCTTAGGGTCTCATTAAGTCACTAAATTCCAGGCTCAGCTGGAATGTGGGATCCTCCTGCCTAGTCTCCCAGTGCACTGGGATTATAGGTGTGGACCATTATTCCTGACCTCCTTTTAAGTACTTTATAGTATTTCCTTGCCCTTTAGATGTGACCACACCACTTGACTTGTGTGACGTGACCAGCCTAGTTGTTTTGTGGCATGTTCCTCGTTTTGGGTTTATATCTTAATATTGTGTTGGTGTTGAACTTGTTCCTTCACTCTGTAAATGGCAAATTAGAGCTAATAGCTTAATTCTAAACAAACTCTTTTATTTGAGCCAGAGTCTCAGTATGCAGTTCAGGCTGGCCTTGAACTCATTTTGTAGCCCAAGCTAATTTTGAGCTAGCATCTACCCTCCTGCTTCAGGCTTCCAAATGCTGGGATTATAGGCCTGTGGGACCACTCCAATCTTGATGCTGTGTACCTTTTATTGCATCTCATCCAAAACACGTAATGTCAAACTTTTCTACTATTAGTGATGCAGTTTAGTCACTTGTGTAAGGTGGTAGTGACTGTCAGAACTCGCCTTTTGCAGTTACTTTTTTTTTTTAAGAGATTATTTGCAAATAATCTTCGTGGTGAGGGTGGACATCATGATAATATACTTGCCCTTTTTTTTTTCTTTTTTTTTTTGCGGCACGGGGGATCGACCTCACAACCTCGCACCCGTCAGGGTAGGTGCTTAAGTCGCTGACCCAAACTCCCAGCCCTAGTTTTTTTTTTTTTTTTTTTTTTTTTTTTTGAGGCAGGGTCGCACTATGTAGCTCAGGCCGGCCTTGCGCTCTCGTTGTAGCCCAAGCTGGCCTCGAACTCACAACGCTCCTTCTACCTCAGCCTCCCGAGTGCTGGGATTAAAGGCATGTGCCACCATGCCCGGCTTGATAATATATTTTTCATTAATAATATTTATTTTAAAATTTTAATGATGGGTGACAATCGCTTGAATCAGTTAATGTTTCATTTATTTCATTCTTGGTTTCACGATGGTGACTACTAACTCATACAGTTCTACATTTCTTAGATGGGACGCTTCATAAAATGGGCTTTGCCCTATCATTTACTGAACTATAGTACTTACTAAAAAATAACGGTAAATGTTTACTCTTTCTTCTTAATTACCAATTTTCAGAGTAAGGAATTGGTGTAATAGTCATTCAATGTGGCAAATTAGTTTTTCTTAACCTTTCTTTTTTTGAGTGTTGTTATAGACTCAATAGGTTTTCCTAGGCTCTTTTCCAAAGCCCCTTCCTTTTTCCTCCTCTCCTTCGTTCATGGCGACTGCCACCTCTCTGCGCACTTACGCCTGAGCTTTTCAATCAGGTCGCTAGGGGACACTAGCTTTCCTTACGCACCCACGCTGCCACTCTATCTCACAATTTATCATTCACTGCCTGTTGTGGTCTCGCTGGTACTGACGCATCCACGGAGCCGCTCTAGGCTTTCGGGAGGCCCGTTCGCGTCGCGTGGGGAAGGTCTAGACGACGCAGTCGCCTCGACGGCCCCCGGGGCGGTTAGCGCTTCCGGGGTCGAAGGGT